>PVKV010016257.1:0-51380 GCA_004027835.1 Alouatta palliata
CACATCACATCTATTCTAAAAGTGACCACATGGTTGGGAGTAAATCACTCCCCAGCAATTGCATAGCATTTCCTAGGTTTAAATGAAATATTGGTTATCTGTTTGTTTGTTATTTTCTCCCTTATTCCTTCCTGTCTCCATTGTATAACACAATTATTAGTATAAAAGAGCTTTTCAATACCCATTTTTAGACTTCAGTCTAGCCTGGGCAATAGAGAAAGATTCCCATTCTCTCTCCCTCTTTTTCTTCTTTTTCCCTTTGTTTCATTCTCTTTTTTTCCTTATTTCTCTCTTTCTCTCTTTTTTTGTTTCTTTTTTTTCTTTCAAAAAATAAAATAAAAAAACAAAAACAAAAACAAACAAAAAAAGAATCTTGGTTTGGTTTTTGTCTTACAGCTCAGTGGGAGAGGCCGCTGTCTTGCCACTGTGTTAGTTGGTTTTCACACTGCTATAAAGATGCTACTTGAGAATGGGTAATTTATAAACAAGAGATTTAGCTGACTCACAGTTCTGCATGACTGGGAAGGACTCAGGAAACTTACAATCACGGCAGAAGGTGAAGGGGAAGCAGGCACCTTCTTCACAAGGCCGTAGGAGAGAGAGAGCACAGGGGAAAGTACCACGTTTAAAACCGTCAGATCAGTCGGGCTTGGTGGCTTACACCTGTAATCCCAGCACTTTGGGAGGCCGAGGCAGGTGGATGACAAGGTCAAGAGATTGAGACCATCCTGGCCAACATGGTGAAACCCCGTCTCTACTAAAAAATACAAAAATTAGCTGGGCATGGTGGAGCGCCTGTAGTCCCAGCTACTTGGGAGGCTGAGGCAGGAGCATTGCTTGAACCAGGGACGTGGAGGTTGCAGTGAGCCAAAATCCCACCACTGCACTCCAGCCTGGCACCTGGAGACAGAACAAGACTCTGTCTCAAAAAAAGAAAAAACAAAAAACCATCAGATCTCTTAGAACTCCCTCACTATCACCAGAACAAAATGGGGGAAACCACCCCCATCATCCAATTACCTCCCACCAGGTTCCTTCCTCGAAAACTGGGGATTACAGTTTGAGATGAGATTTGGGTGGGGATACAGGGCCAAAGCATATCAGCCACTACTAGGCAGCCCTTTGAAAAAGAAATAATCATAACGTAGGAAAGAATTTATGTGCAAGGTGATTCACATCACAACATCTTTTTTTTGAGATGGGGTCTCACTCTGTCACCCAGGCTGGAGTGCAGCGACGCCATCTCGGCTAACTGCAACGTCTGTCCCCCAGGTTCAAGCAATTCTCTTGCCTCAGCCTCCCAAGTAGCTGGGATTACAGGCGCCTGCCACCGCACCTGACTACTTTTTGTAGTTTTAGTAGAGATGGGGTTTCACCATCTTGGCCAGGCTTGAACTCCTGATCTTGTGATCCACCTGCCTCGGCCTCCCAAAATGCTGGGATTACAGGCATGAGCCAGCATGCCCAGCTGGCATCATTTTTTATAGCAAAATATTGAAAAAATAAAAATGTCCATCAATAGGGGATCAATATTTTAAAATATGGCATACAACACGTCAGAAAAGTATGCAACTATAAAAAGAATAAGCATTCACTGCACAAAGTAATATGGAAAGATCGCTAAGATGCATAATTAAGTGAAAAAGACAAGGCATGGAACCATCGTATTATGTTCCATCTTCTGTGTAAAAGAAGGAGGATAGACTAAAAATGTATTTTATGTTTTCTTTTTTTATAGTGGTAAATGTACATAATAAAATTGACCATTTTAAGCATTTTAGATGTATAGTGCTATGGCGTTGAGTACATTCACATTGTTGAGCCACCAACATCGTGATCATCCATCTCCAGAACTTTTTCATCATCTCAGACTGAAGCTCTGTCCCCATTAAACATGAACTCCCCATTCCTACTCCCCCCAGGCCCTGGCAATCCCCATTCCACTTTCTGTCTTCTCTGTGAATTTGACTGCTCTAGGAACCTCATGTAACTGGACCATATTTGTTCTTTTATAACTGGTTTATTTTACTTAGCATCATGTCTTCAAGGCTCATTCATATTTTCCTTTTTTTAATTTATTTATTTTTATTTTTATTTTTTTCATATTTTCCTGTACTTATCTTTTTTTTTTTTTTTTTTTTTTTTTTTTTTTTTTTTTTTTTTTTTTTTTTTTTTTTTTTTTTTTTTTTTTTTTTTTTTTTTTTTTTTTTTTTTTTTTTTTTTTAATTCTGAAAGGAAAAAATAGTGCTGATAACAGGGATTACCTGTCAGGGAAGTAGGAATAAAGCAAGAGAAGAAAGGGATAGGAAGAAGATTCTCAAAGTATCCTTTTTTGTCATTTAAAAATGTTTGAGCCACTTCACATATGACTTATTCAAAATGCCAAGTTTTGAACACCATGAATAATAAAGTGAAAGGAAGAAACAGAAACTTTAGTCTCTCCTCCCTGAAGCTGTGTGTCATTAGCTAGACCTGACCCAGGGCCCCTGACACATCTTTGTGGCCACTGAGTTTTGTGTTGGTTCCATATCCCATACTGGATTAAAAACTCCCCAAGTCCAGCCTGTGTTTTGCACAGGGTGGGGGGGCCCAGTGACTTGCAGCTGGCAGAGAGCCGGCAGCCTCTGCAGAGGTGATGCTTGGTAAGATGCATAATGTTGAACCATATAAAGAAGTCTGTTTGGCTAAGACCCTCTGGGTTGTGTGGAATTATCTTTAATGCACCAGACAAGAAGATTGTTAACCAGCCTTATTACCAACAATTTCCTATGACCATGGTAGGGCAGGAGATGATTTGAGGATTATCAGGACGCTGACAAATCCCCTGGGACCTGACAATCTCATTTAGAAAAGAATCAAATCTGTTTATTGCTGATAATAGATGGCATGCCCCCAGGTTTGCTTGTAAGTAATATGTGCATTGCTTTTTATTTTTTTCTTCTAGCAACAGGAGCCAAACTTGTATTCATCCCGATAAAGTAGACATTTGGGACTTTATGTGATCTAATTGCTCTGAGCTGTTCCTTAATCCCCATTTGCTAAACCTTTGCATCGCTGCCCACAATGACATAAACTACATTGATCCAGGATTGCAAAATGGTCCACCCAACAAAGGAGCCTCATAACTGTTGATGTGGCTGGGATTTGCTATGCCCCTCCCTTGTTTTTATTTGTTGATCTAAGAATTATTTAAGTAAAATAACAAAGTAAATCTTAAAGTTGTCTCTGTGATAAGGTGCAAGACATGCCTCTTTGAGGCAAAGTCCATTTCTTCATCTCTGCATTCACAGCAACAGGTACAGTGAATCATACATAATAAATTCTTGAAAATGTTTGTGGGATTGCCTCATTCATAAACTACCATAATTGCTCCAGTGAAATGTTCTCAGATATGTGAATTTTGGTAGCCAACATTTGGAAAACCCATATATAGATTTTTAAAAATTAGATCTGTAATTCTTTTGCATTTATAAAAAATAAAATGTCAGCCAGGCACGGTGCTGTACATCTGTATTCCCAGCTATGTGGGAGGCTGAGGTGGGAGAATCACTTGAGCTCAGGAATTCAAGTCCAGCCTGGGCCACATAGCAAGACCTCATCTCTTAAAAAAAAAAAAAACCTATATGACAAAATCTAAACCTATGCATATTGCTAGTATTTCTCACTTTTTTTTTTGAGACAGGGTCTCATTGCTGCCCAGACTAGAGTGCAATAGTGAGATCATGGCTCACTGCAGCTTTGAACTCCTAAGCTCAAGCAATCCTTCCATCTTAGCCTCTTGAGTAGCTGGGACTACAGATGCATGCCACCACACCTGGCTAAATTTTGTATGTTTTCTAGAGATGGGGGTCTCACTATGTTGCCCAGGCTCATCTTGAACTCCTGGCCTCAAATGATCCTCCCACATTGGCTCCCAGAGTGCTGAGATTTATAATATTGCTGGTATTTAATCTTATCCATAATATCACAATGAATTTTTCAAAGTATCTGCACAAGAAAAAACTTCTAAACATATAAGTTAATATCTCATTTAGCAGAGTCTGCCTGAACCTTGAAGGTCCTTTGACTGCTTCCATATGTAAGCTGCAGATGAACTCTGTTCCACAAACTCCAGACTCAGATACCTCTATGTGCCTATATTGTCCTTCTACTCTGGAGATCCATTCGTGCCAGCCTCAGGAAGGCATTTACTGGCATCTAAACTCATGCTTTCTCATCTTTCTTCATTCTAATTTTCTGCCTAGTGAAACAATATTGCGAGCCATGTGATTTCCGGCATTCAAACAAGGCCTCACGTGGAGATTTTGTTATTCATTTCCTTAGACTCAGTGAAGTTTTACAATTTCTCAGGAAAAAAGATCAAACTGTTAAACATCTATTTCTTCTGTTAAAAAGAAATCCCATTTAGTATTATAAGTAATATTATGTTTATTATAGACAAATTGAAAATGCAGAAAGAAGTAGGTACCTAGGGAGAAAGCTAACACCTGCCATGGTTTGGATGCACCCTTCAGAACTTAGAGTGAAATTTCATTGCCATTGTGATGGTATTAAGGGGTGGGACTTTTAGGGGATGATTAGGTCATGAGGGCTCTGCCTTCATGCATGAATTGATACCATTATCAGAGACATGAGTTTGTTATTGCAGGAGTAGACCCCAATAAAAGGATGAAGTTCAGCCAGGTATTGTGGCTCACGCCTATAATCTCAGCACTTTGGGAGACCAAAGTGGGAGAATCATTTGAGCTCAGGAATTTGAGACCAGCCTGGGCAACATAGTGAGACCTCGTCTCTACAACATTTTTTTAAAAAGTTAGCCAGGCAAGGTGGTACCTGCTTAATAGTCCCAGCTAATCGGAAGGCTGAGGTGGGAGGATTGCCTGAGCCCAGGAGGTCAAAGTGCAGTGAACCACTAACTCTGGACTGGGAGACAAAGTAAGACACTATCTCAAAAAAAAAAAAAAAAAAAAAGACAAAGTTTAACCTCCATTTAACCTCCATTTCTTCTCAGTCTCACACACTCACTTGCCCTTCCGCCATGTTAGGATGCAGCACAAATGCCCTCACCAGATGCCGACACCATGCTCTTGGACTTCTCAGCCTCCAGAACTGTGAGGAATGCATTTCTTTTCTTTATAAATTAATATTTGTTTGTGGTATTCTGGTATAGCACCAGAAAATGGACTAAAATAATACCTGGAGCCAGACATGGTGGCTCATACCTGTCATCTCAACACCTTGGGAGGCTGGGGTGGGTGGATCACCTGAGGTCAGAAGTTTGAGACCAGCCTGGCCAACATGGTGAAACCCTGTCTCTACCAAAAATATAAAAATTAGCTAGGCGGTGTGGCGGATGCCTCTAACCCCAGCTACTTGGGAGGCTGAGACAGGAGAATCACTTGAACCTGGGAGGCGGAGGCTGCAGTGAGTGGAGATCACACCACTGTACTCTGGCCTGGACAACAGAGCAAGACTCCACCTCAAAAAAACAAAAACAAAACAAAAAACACCCGAAGGTAACTTCGTACTGTGTCTTCCTTATAGTCATGGCTTGTGCATTTTTATGTATACTAATGTGTTTATATATCTCTAGATAGATAGATGATGGCTAGACAGATACACACACATACGTAGTTCTTGGCAAAAGTAACATCACATACACAGTTTTGAGACTTGCTTTTCTTCTCTCAATAAATCACTGAAACATATATTTAGGCAATACTGTAAAACCCCAATACCCATGAGAATATTCAGATGTTTGTGAGAAAGAAAAGAAACAAAATACATATGAAAAAATACTAAAAGCAAATCTACAGAAAGTGCCTGTGTAAGCTGGGAAAATAAGTTCAGAGGATTATGAAGTTAGTTTCCTTTAATTCAAACTTTTTTTACTCTGGTAAACTTTGAAAAATATTTTCACAGCATACTTTCTTTATAAGAAAAGCTGGGAAATTCTTCCACTGTCATGCAGTCTTAAGCTTAAAGTTTGCAAAATACAGTTTTTGCTTCTTCTTTTTCTTCTTCTTCTTTATAAAAAGCCTTTTAATTTAACTTATTGACCCCAGTATTTTTGCTACATCCATTGCTAGAATCAAATCATTATACTTTTCAAAAGCGTTCCTTTAACCTGAGGTCAAACGAATGTGAAATAGGAGGAAGTTATAAAAAGACTGAAATCTAGAACACCCATAACCCTGATGTACTTTATCCAAATTTTTATGACTTTGAAGTGCACTGAATACAGAAAGAAGGCAGGGCTTTTATTTTCCAGCCAGAGAAACCACATACAAAAAAAGAAGAAAAAAGTATCTCTTTCTCATTTCTGTAGCCAACCTCTCAATCCAAAAAAAGGAAGTGGGGGAGGATCCAAGTCAAGCCAACAGAAATGAAGTGTTGCCATTGTTTAGAGAGAAAATAATTCCTAGAGATATTTTTCCCCAAAGAACCAAAAGAGAAAAAATTCACAAAGAGGATTCCTGGCTCAGTTTATTTCCTAGAGGAGAAATTGTTTAACATTTGTTTATTTTGTAACAACTACCAATAACAAATGGGCCCAGAAAATTCTTCCCTTTTCCTTGTGTGGTGGGAAAGCAGAGGCCAGGCGAGACCGGGCCTACTGCTGGAACATAGCTCATGGTCTGGAACTGCCCGATCCTGTCCGACTTCTGTAAGATTCCCAAGGTTCGTGACAACCTGAAGTCCTGAAGGGAGGGGTTTGAGTTGGATGGATGGATGAGGTGAGGCCAGACAATGGAAGACTTCAAAATCCAGGCAGTGGAGGTCAGCCTTGACTTTCTCTGTGGTGGATTGAATTGAAGCCTCTAATTCTTCCCTCTTCTCTGCTTCCACATCTTTGTCATGAGCTCGGTGTGGGCAGAATATACATCCTTGTCCCTTGACTTTGAGCTCTGCCAGTGACTGTGTGCCATCTCCAGCAGCAGCCTGAGGCCATCGCTGGGAGAAGAGCATGCTCTAGCAGAGCCCATGATGGAGAGGAGGTTGCCCTGCAGTGAACAGAGCTGCCCCAGCTGCCCAGCCTGCTGCGGAGCCTGCAGCACAGCCCAGCCCAGATCAGTGAAACCACAGCTGCCTGATGAAGGCACCAGCAGCAATCAGTACCTATTGTGTTAAGCCCTGGAGCTTTGAAATGCTCCACATTGCTGCATTGCTATGGTAATACAAATTAATACATACTTTTAAGTAAAAATAATAAATTATTATTATTATAATTTTTATTCTGAGATGGAGTCTCACTCTGTCGCCCAGGCTGGAGTGCAGTGGTGCCATCTCGGCTCACTTGCAACCTCCGCCTCCCAGGTTCAAGTGATCCTCCAGCCTTAGCCTCCTGAATAGCTGGGATTACAAGCATATGCCACCATAACCAGATAATTTTTGTATTTTTAGTAAAGACAGGGTTTCGCCAGGTTGGCCAGGCTGGTCTCAAATTCCTGACCTCAAGTGATCTGCCCACCTCAGCCTACCAAAGTGCTGAGATTACAGCAGCGAGCCACTGCGCCCGGCTAATTCTTTTAATACCTGTACTCTAATATGTGGCTGTGTAGAGGATAGACTACAGTAGGGAACAGATAGGATCATGATCCAGATGTCAGGTAACGAACCCACAAACAAGCGTGGAGATTGTGGATACGGGGAAGAATGGGAAGAGGACGGAAATCGACAAAAGGTTGGCTGCAAGAAAGAAGGAAAAGCCTACGACAACACTCAATTTTCGCATTTGGGAGACCAAGGAAATGGTGACAACTTTTGGAGAATTTGAACTTTGGATATGATTTTAGAAAAAATAATGGGTTTAGTTTGTGTCATCCCAGGTTTGAAGTGACAGCAGTTTAATCTAATGGTAGTGTGGTATAGTGGAAGGGGCTCTGGTTCTCAAGTAGACCTGGCTGCTGATTCTGTTCTGGCTAGGTCTCTTACAGGGTGAGGGCCTTTTCTGAGTAATTTAAACTCTCTGAGTCTCAGTGTCTGGCCCTGTATCAGCCCTCAGGGTTGTAAGGACTGAGCAGGTGGGCAGTGGGGCGTTTGGTCTTCTCAGCATCTTTCCTGTTGAGAATGGCACTCTGCTGGTTGGTGGGGCTGTAATTTACATGACCAGCTTGTGTGCTACCATGATGGATTCAGGCATGGGCACATGACCCAACCAAGCAATCAGGGACCATTTTGGGGAGATGGACATGAATGTTTGGTGAGAAAGGGGTCTTTACACCTGCTATCAAGAGTAGTAAGGTCACGGTAAGCCTGATAGTATCATCTAGGCTGCTCCGGGGAGAGAGATTGCCTGAGAATGAAGCTCACACAGAGAAAAGCAAAATTGAGAGATGAAGAAAGAGAGGAGAGAAAGAGCCTTATTGATATTATTTGAACTCTTTGATCAAACCACTTCCCAGCTGCCTGAAATAATATGTATGTGTTTTTCAAGTTAAGGACATTTAATCTGGTTTTTGGCTCTTTTAGTCAAGAGTCCTGATTCAGCAGGTATTGGAGTAACAGTAGGGAGGCGAGGTGGGCAGACCACTTGAGCTCAGGAGTTTGAGACCTGCCTGGTCAATATGGCAAAACCCTGTCTCTACTGAAAAACACAAAAAATAGTTGGGCACAGTGGTACATGCCTGTGGACCCAGCTGCTGAGGAGGCTGAGGTAGGAGGATCACCTGAGCCCAGGAATGTTGAGGCTGCAGTGAGCCATGATCATGCCACTGCACTCCAACCTGGGCAACAGACTGAGACCCTCTCTCAAAAAAAAAAAAAAAAAAAAAAAAAAAAAAAAAAAAAAAAAAAAAAAAAAAAAAAAAAAAAAAAAAAAAAAAAAAAAAAAAAAAAAAAAAAAAAAAAAAAAAAAAAAAAAAAAAAAAAAAGAAAAGAAAAAATAAGAGAGAGAAAAAAAAGAAAGAAAGTAAAAGAAAAAAAGAGAAATAATAGCTAAACAACATTCACTGAGAATCTTCAGTGACAACTTGCCTGACTTCATATTCTCTTCTTCCTGCAAATGACTTACAGCCAAATGTCAGGCAAAAACATATGAAGAAGTCTGCATCATTGAAATAGATGTGGATTCATGGGCCTTTGAGAGGAAGTCTGATGAGGTTCACACTGTGAGATATGCAGACATGCTACAAAGCCGTAACAATAATAACGAAATGTGCTGTTGGCCGAGGAACCAGTGGAGCAGGGTAAAGAGCTCGGAAGCACATCTGTGGACTTCTGAGACGCAACAGCACAAACCCGTGTGGAAAGGGCAGGTTATCCAGTACGTGGTGCTGGGAAGCCGGCTTCACTATATGGAGAAAAATAGACCCCACATGCAAAGGTCAGTTTTGGATAATCCAAAATCTAAATGTGAAGGTAAAAATATAAAACCAATAGTAAAAACGATGCCCAATAACTCTGTTATCTTGAGTCTGAGAAGAACTTCTGACATCAGCTCAGAAGGCACAGACTATGAGGCAAAAAACTGATGAATTTGAATCCATCGAAATTACATTGTTCTGTTCAACAAAAGACACCATGGATAGAGTCGGGGGAGATCATCCCAAGGTCAGAATCCAGCAAGCACTTCTAGCCAGACAGATTTGTCGAGAACAGCAAACCATGGCCCACTGGCCAAGTCTGGCCCTTCCATCTGTTTTTGTAAGCAAAACAAAAGTCTGGTTGGACGCAGCCATGCTCATCCACCACATTCGGTTTCTGTCTGCTCTCAAGCTGCAATAGCAGAGCTGAGCTGGTGCAGCAGAGAGCTTCCAGTCTGCAAAGCCTAACGTATCTACTACCTGGACCCTTTACAGATAATTTTATCACCACCTCATCTAGAATATACAAGGAAATCATCTATAATACAAGGAAATTGTCTGGAGCCCGGTAGAAAAAAGGGGCAAAGATATGACGAAATGCTTAACCTCTCTATTAGAGAAATGCAAATTATAGAAAACAATGAGATACCACTTTACACCCACGACATAGGAAAAATTAGAAAGTCAGATGATAGCAATTGTTGACAAGGATGTAGGAAAATGGATATTATTATGCGCTACAGATGGGAGTGCAGACTGTGTAGTCTTCTGGGGAATAGCCTAGCAGATCTCAGTGAAATTCATCTGCGTATGCCCCATGATCCAGCCGTCCCGGGGTGTAACGCTGAGAAACGTATAGCCAGGTCTGCAGGAGAATGTGTTTAGGGATGTGCATCCTGGCGGTTTATGGTAACTGGGCTCTTAAGAGTCAGCCTCGCAAGGTGAAGTAGAAGAGAGGAGAAATGAACTGTCATTGGTGCTTCCCGGGGGAGGGCTAGGCAACAGTTAGCAATGGGCAAGAGCATGGACGGCCACATGGCTAGGTATTAACAACACACTGCGGATGAGAAAAGACAGAGAGTGAGACCCATAGCTCAGCACTGTGTGTGTATGTGTATATGCTACATACACAAAACAATGTGAGGTATTTTTCTGTATGTGTCCAGGCACATACGCTGAACACATGACAGGAGATGGGGGAAGAGAGAAGAAATGGGAGCAGGATTTGGAAACTAAGAAACAATTAAAATCAAAGAAGAGGAATAATGTTGTAGCTGGACAAAGCTATTGAAATCTCAACTCTGCCCTTTACAAGTGATATGAGCTTGATCTTTGTGAGCTCGGTCTGCCTTCTCATCTGTAAATTGGGGATAATAATAATACCTAGCTTGCAGTGTTGTTTTAAGAATAAATTGGCTGGTGTGGTAGCTCATGCCTGTGATCCCAGCACTTTGGGAGGCCAAGCTGGAAGGACGGCTTGATACCAAGAGTCTGAGATCAACCTGGACAACATAGCAAGACCTCATCTCTACAAAAAATAGAAAAACTTAGCTGGGTGTGGTGGCACAGCCTGTAGTTCCAGATACTCGGGAGGCTGAAGTGGAAGGAACACTTGAGCTCAGGAGGTTGAGGCTGCAGTGAGCATTCATTGCACCACTGCACTCCAGCTTGGGTGAGAGTGAGACCCTGTCTCAAAAATAAATAAATAAGGTAACTTAAATAAAGCACCAAGGCATACAGCCTGGCAAATAGTAGGTGCTCAAGAAAGGTTAGTTACTCTATTTTCCTAATGACCTTCATCTACCCCATGGGAGAGGCTGGTGATATTAGGCGCTCCACTTTTCCATTCTCTCTACTCACTCTCCCTGAGCGATGCTACCACACTTCAGGCATTACCTAACACCCACTTATTCGAAGCTGTATCTTCCTCCCAGACCTCTTTTCTCACGCAGATTGGGGGCTGATGTTGTCTGAGCCCCTGTCACACCCAGAACAACCTGTGAACCTCACGGCAGTCAGAAGCTTCTTGCCTGCATCTTCAAGGGTCTTGGCCACAGCTGACTGGACCAGGTGCTGGTGCTGTTCTTAGACTAGCCACGGTGCAAAAGCCCCACCCCAAATGCAAAAGCTCTGTACAGACACGGGACACAGATCCAATCCAAATGCAAAAGCTCTGTACAGACACGGGACACAGACCCAATCAGAGCTTCTCTGTGGGCTCTTTGAATGTGAGATGGACAGGAGGAACTTCGTATTGGCAGCCAGAACTGAAACAAAACAAGAAAATCCAGGACATAGCTTCCTCGTGGCAACCAAATCTAGGGGTAAGCAGCAGCATTGAGGAGAAGCAGAAATAGTCACAGTAGAAGCTGAGACATGCCTGTGCCGGGGTTCCTGGAGC
Organism: Alouatta palliata; assembly: GCA_004027835.1. Lineage (NCBI taxonomy): Eukaryota > Metazoa > Chordata > Mammalia > Primates > Atelidae > Alouatta > Alouatta palliata. Next base: position 11,707 of record PVKV010016257.1, read on the forward strand.
CAGTGGCAAAGGATGCCGGGTACTGTGCAGGAGTGCTGAGAGTCACTGCTTGTCATGGAGGGCACCCCGAGGCCCTGTGGAGCCAAGGTGTTGGGACAATTTTCTGTCCCTTTTCATTGCTTTGTTTCCCTTTTTCACAGAAAAAAAAAAAAATATATATATATATATATATTCACTCCCCTGCCTCTGATTGTGGTTAAAAGATGCTCATACCCGTCGTTTGGCTACAATACATGCTGTCATCTGAAAAAGCTGTCTTTGCTCCTTGGAGCTTAACCAACACACCTTCAGAGCTGCATACCTATCTAGACTCATCCATCATAGTGACTATAGGATATCCTTTCCTAGATGCCTGCTGAATGAAAGAATGCATACACACACACAAACAGGGGGATAAAGGAGGAATGAACCAGGATGGGACATAATGAAAAAGGAGGGAAGAATTAAGACAGTGCAGAGCCATGGGTGGCACTGATTCAAGCTTTGGTACCTGGGCATCCAGGGGCTCCTCATTTGTGTAGTGGGCAGTAAACACAGAAGCAAAACAAGGTGTGAATGGGCATCAGAATCGCCCCACGGCTTCTCAGTCTCAAAACCCAGATTGCTGGCCCTACCTACAGAGCTGATTCAGGTCTGGGGGGGGCCTGAGACTTTGAGTTTCCAACCAGTTCTCAGGCGATGCCAACATTGCTGGCCTGGGGACCTAGGAGTCAGCAGAGTTCCAAGAAGGGAATGTCTACAAAAGCCAAGGAGCTCAGAGGTGCAGCAGAAAGTAAGGGACAGGTTGAGGGAACTTCTGCGTTGTTGGTCCAGAGAGCGATTTCCAGAGGACAGCAGATTTTGCGGCTTCCTGCCCCCTGAAAAAATACAAAATTAGCATTCCTGTCTCACTGTTAAATTTTGCAGGCAGAGAGGGCAACTTGTCTTCATTCAAGCTCCTGTCACACTGTCCCCAACACCTGACCCTGACTGGGAGAATGGCCTGCCTTGGTTAATGGGTCATTCAGTGTTTGTCTTACTCAGAATCCTGCACTTACAGCTAAAACCCACCTCAGGTCAAAGGTGTTCAGTGTAATAAAGGCACTTGTGCTCAGAATCCAAATATCAATAGAACAGAAACGAAAAATAATCAAAACCACTGAAGGAGGTTAAGAGAGTCCTGTCAACAGCTATTATTTGCCCATCCTCTAGGTTACAGTCAAATTAGGACTGAGGAAGTGAAGGCTCTAGAGCTCCCTCACATGGATATTTTTATTTCAGTTCTATCCCCACTTCAGAGTGTATTTCATTACTTACTAGACATGGACATTATTGGTTGCCTGCTGCATGAGTTTCCAAAGGCTGCTGTACAAAATACCAGCACTGAGTGGCTTCACAACAGACTGATTCGCTCACAGTTCTGGGGTCTACAAGCCTGAAATCAGCGTCCTGACATCAAGGGCCCCGCTCCCTGTGAGATCAATAGGGAAAGATCATTCTCTCCTCTTCCGGCCTCTCATGGTTTGCTGGCAGTCCTTGGCCTGCCTCAGCTTGCAGCTGCACAGCTCCGACCCCTGTCTTAGCTGTCCCATGGCATTCTCCTATTCTTATAGGGACACCAGTCACATTGAATTAGGGACCCTCTCCACTGCAGTATGACCTCACCTTAGCTAATTACATCTGCAAAGGCCATATTTCCAAATGCGTCATGTTCAGAGTTACTGAGGGGTTAGGATTTCAACATATCTTTTTTGGAGGGGACACAATTCACATCAACCCCAGACCTTTATGGTTTTCTCTAGTCTAATAAAACCCAGATTTTTCCAAAAGCATATTAACTGATAGGCCTACAAATAAAAATATCCAAGCAGAGACCGGGAGACCCTGCCAATGGGGCAATGGCTTGTCCCAGCAGGTTATTCCTTGTGCATAGCTCTTGGGCTAAGCCACAGAATGTGTTCTTTTTATATATTTACAAGATTACAAGATCTTGCTCTGACACCCAGGCTGGAGTGCACGGTGCAATCATAGCTCACTGTAGCCTCTAACTCCTGGGCTCAAGCAACCCTCTTGCCCCAGCATCCAGAGTAGCTGAGACTACAGTTGTGCACCACCATGCCTAGCTAATTATTTTATTTTTTGTAGAGACGAGATCTTGCTATATTGCCTAAGGTGGTCTCAAACTCCTGCTCTCAAGTGATCCTCCCACCTTAGCCTCTCAAAGTGCTGGGATGACATGCATGAGTGACTGTGCCCAGCCTCTATTATTTCTTATAACTCCATATAAATCTACAACTATCTGTTAAAAAAAGAAAGAAAAAGAAAAAGAAGCTATTCTTGCTGGGGGTGGGGTGGTAGCAAGGAGGCTGAGTCCTGATCTCCTTTAGAGTAACGTGCTTTGATTATGTAACAGTTGTGGAGTTCTGGGCCCTTTTGCTGGATCCTTCACTGGGGAGTGGGAAGGGGAGAAAGATAGGGCAGGGAGAAAGTGGGGAAACTGCATTTAGTCCGACCTGCTTTTTTTTTTTTTGAGACGGAGTCTTGCTCTGTCACCCAGGCTAAAGTGTAGTGGTGTGATCTCAGCTCACTGCAACCTCCACCTTCCAGGTTCAAGTGATTCTGCCTCGGTCTCCAGAGTGGCTGAAACTACAGGTGCGTGCCACCACGCCCAGCTAATTTTTGTATTTTTAGTTGAGACGGGGTTTCACCACATTGGCCAGGTCTCAGTCTCTTGACCTCATGATCTGCCCACCTTGGCCTCCCAAAGTGCTGGGATTACAGATATGAGCCACCGCGCCTGGCCAGACGACCCTATGTTTCTGTGTGAACTGGACAACAAGCTGGGCCATCCTTCCCCAGGGGAATAACTGGCCACCAGAGCCCAGCAGCAACACCTCAGAACCTTCTGGAAAGGCCAAAACATTACAAAGTCAGTCTGCTGCCAGTGGGCCCACAGGTCAGCACCATGTTGCCTGCAGGATGTCCTCTCCTCAGCCACACAGAGACTTGGATCTGGCACTTCTGAACTCGGGCTCCCACCCATGGGAAATGTCTGCTGGGGGCCATGGGAGATGTCTGCAGGCTTCAGCCATGTTCCTCCTGGAGGCTTGGCCTGCCTCTGGCTCGCCTAGTGCCCCAGCTCCCAAGCAGCTTCTAAAACGTGCATTTGCCAAGTGGCCCATCAAATTCCGACCGGAGGCAGGAGGGTTTGTGCTGCAGCAGGACGGTTGCTTGTCCACAGAGAGTTCTGGAATGTCCCCCATGGCATTCCATCCACCGGAAACCTTTGCCCTTAAGGGATTCTGGGGCATTCACAGACAATGGTGCTGTTGGCTTGTGCTCCACCCAGTGCAGACCAGGAAACAAGTCGCAGGAACTGAGGGCCATGCCTTGAGCTCCGCCCACTTCAATCAAGAGGCCACTTGGCTTTTTCCGCTGGATGAGGTGGCTCACACCTGTAATCCCAGCAGTTTGGGAGTCTGAGGCAGGCGGATACCTGGTGTCAGGAGTTCAAGACCAGCCTGGCCAACATGGTGAAACCCCGTCTCTACTACAAATATAAAAAACAATTAGCTAGGCATGGTGATGGGCACCTGTAACCCCAACTACTCTGGCAGCTGAGGCAGCAGAATCGCTTGAACCTGGGAGGCGGAGGTTGCAGTGAGCCGAGATCGCGCCACTGTACTCCAGCCTGGGCAACAGAGTGAGACTCCAGAAAAATTAAAAAAAAAAAACAAGAGGCCACTTGGCTTTTTCAGAGAGCAAGAGGCACGATGGCAGGGAGCCAGGCGGATGACTTCATAAAGGAGATCAGTTTCCTGTCCTCCCTTGGCCTCCCACACTCTGCCTCAGGTCACCCTTCAACTGCCACGTCCTCTCCTGTGTTTGATTGGTGTTTTCAAATGTTCCGCAGCAAACCAGGGGGGTCAGGCTTCTCAACCAGCAGCTCCCAGTCTGTGAGGATTGCTTGGTCAACCTCCCAACTGGTTTCCACAGTAAAACCTTCCTTTCCTCTGAATTTAGGCCCACCCTCAAGCCCACCAAGCCCCCAATCAGCAACTTGCACCCTCAAAACGAACTAGAGTTTCTGCTGAGCTGCGTGGGAGCAGGACTGGGGGAGATACTCTCCTCTCTGCCAGTGAGTCACCTCCTCTCACAACTTCTGTCCTGTCCATATGGTCCCATTATGATTGGGGAAAATAAAGGAAAATATGTTACCCTGTATAATGTATAGACAATCTAAATATTATAGCAAATCTGGTAAAATCAACATAAATATTGCCAATGCCAAACCACCATGTCTGTGCAGCTAGAACATGAGGGTCACAGGTAGTCCAGGCTTGTTGTAAGTGGCGTCTCTACCCAATTCCCTTTCCGCCTCTTGTTGCTTGTCTGCAGAATTTCACATATATTTATTCACATGTCACTATAGCAACCTAAAGATGAAATATCTGAATGTAAACGTAAGGGATAAAAGCAGATTTCACAGATTCTTCAGAGCTTTGAAAACAGGCTACATCGCCTCCTGTTTCTATGTGACGGTAATAACCTGGACCACGCTTGCCCAGGAAAACAGGGTGAGGCAACCCCTGGGTGCTGGGGTGCTGGGTTGGGCTCTCCCCAGAGTAGCCTCCACCAAGACTGGCTTCAAGCCAGCACGAGTGCCTTTGCCTCCCGGGGCCATCCTGGGGGCACAGGAGGATGTTTCAGGGGCATCGCTGGAACCTGGAGCCTGCATGGGATGCGCCCAGCCCCACCCTACCTGAGCACAGGTTGGGGAGTCTTAACCCCATCCCTAACTCGAACCCAACAAAGGGGCGTTTCCTTCAAACCAGCCCCAGAGCCAGCAAATGAGCCACGGCCTGCTTCCCGGTGAGTGGACATAGCTCCCTCCAGGGAGCTACATCGAGGGTGCTGAGAAGGACCTGTCCTCCCCACCTGTCCACACTCATTCTCTGATTTTTTTTAAATATAAAAATACGCTTCTCATTCCACTGTTATTCATATGGTTAAAAAAAAAAAAAAAAACCTGCCCTGACTGATAGAGTTTGAAAAGAAAAAAAAAAAAATCACACTGAGGTGGAAATAAACCGCAGAGCGACTTCTCCAGAAATGATGCTTTTCGGATGAGGCTGGGGCCTGGGAGAGGAAGCTCCAGGACAGCGCCCCTCGGGAGCAGAACCAGAAGGCTGTGTCCATACAGATGGGCACCTGCCCATCATAGCCAGATACCAGGTTGCTTTTACAATATTTTTCAGAGATGATTAATAAAGGGCCACATTTCTGGGTAGCAATGGGTGAAATTAGATGATGCATTGATTAGTTAGGTTCTGACAACGTGTTTATTAGAGATGTTGTCATTGTATACTGACTGGGTGGTTGAGATATGGGCAATGGTTTCCTCTTCCAATTTCTGTATACACTCATTTCCTTCCAACAGATCCTAAGAGGTGTCTTATGCTGTTTTACATATTTATTAAATATCACAGATGTGTCATATAGTAATGTCATGTAGTAATTCTTTGTATTAATGTGCTGAATATCCTCTACATGATAAAAACATGATATCCGCCGGGTATGGTGATTCACGCCTGTAATTGCAGCACTTTGGGAGGCTGAGGTGGGCGGATCACCTGAGGTTGGGAGTTCGAGACCAGCCTGACCAACAAAGACATGTCTCTACTAAAAATACAAAATTAGCTGGGCATGGCAGCACGTACCTATAATCCCAGCTACTCAGAAGGCTGTGGCAGGAGAATCACTTGAACCCGGAGGGCAGAGGTTGTGGTGAGCCGAGATTGCACCATTGCACTCCAGCCTGGGCAACAAGAGCAAAGCTCTGTCTCAAACAAACAAACAAACACGATATCCACAGCTGCTTCTAAAAAACCCACACACCAGGCTGAGCATGGTGGCTCACATCTGTAATCCCAGCACTTTGGAAGGCCGAGGCAGGCGGATCACTTGAGGCCAGGAGTTCAAAACTAGCATGGGCAACATAGTGAGACTCAGTCTCTACAAAAACTTAAAAAAAAAAAAAAAAGCCAGGTGTGGTGGTACAAGCCTGCAGTCCCAGCTCCTCAGGAGCCTGAGGTGGGCAGATCACTTGAGCCCAGGAGTTCAAGACTAGCCTGGGCAACATAGGGAGACCCCGTCTCTGCAAAAAAAAATTTTTTTAATTAGGCAGGTGTGGTGGTGCAGGCCCATAGTCCCAGCTACTCAGGAGGCTGAGGCAGGAGGATCGCTTGTTTCTGGGAGGTTGAGGCTGCAGTGAGCTGTGATGGTACCACTGCACTCCAGCCTGGGTGACAGAGTGAGACTGTGTCTCAAAAACCAAACCCACACACTAGTTTTGAAACTAAATATCATTAATACTGTCATTAAATAGGAATCCAAGTAAGAGAGTTTCAAGGACCTAAGTTAAAAATGAAGGTTCAATTTCTGGAAAGCTATGCAGGGGACAGTTAGCAGTGGCTTCTCCTGAGGAGAGGCCTCAGTGCTTGGGGTATGACAGGAGTCTTAGTTTTTTCTTTATTCTTTTGCACATTTTTATCTATTCCAAAGGAAAAATTGAATTAAAATAAATATAAATATTCAGAATCTAAGTTGAAACCTTAACCACTGAATATCCCCATTAAAATGCTTTTCCTTAAATCTTCAAAAGAAAGGAAACCAAGCTTTGCTTCTTAAAAGAACTCCCCCAGCCCACATTTCAGTAGCTATGTATAATTCCTTTAAGGAGTCCAGTCAGCATGTGTGGGAGGTGAAAATGCTTTTAATCATCCCCCCTCAAGTTTGACAGAAGTGTGGCAAGGAGGGCCATCTGCTTTACTTGAATGAGAAGTGACCCAGCATTCTGATTTCAATTAGCCTCTTTGTAGCTTTCTGTTTGGGCTGGTTCCATGGGTAACGGTTCAGCTAAGTGTGGAGAAGAGCGGGCCAAGTTCTGCTGGTGCGGATTTGTTTTAACAACTGTCGGTGAACATAGAACGAGTGTACGAGGTGATGTTGTGAACGCACAATAAAACACATAATTTTACGGAATCAAGACAGCATGTTCTAAAATCTGAAAGCGAAACAAAATATTGAAATGGTGTCTTTAAATCATCCTATTAAATGACGATTGAGAGATTTAAAATCAGTATCACTTCTCATCTAAATTCCTAGTCTCAGTCAACAAATATGCGCCTCCTATATACAGAGTACTGTTACGTCCTGAGTGTTAACCAAAGACGAATAGAAGGGGCCCTTCTTGCCTCTGAGAAGTTTGTGATGTATTTTGGAGGACAGGCCTGCAGAGGTAGACAATAAGACGAATGATATTTGAGACAGGAGGAGGGCTGGCAAATGTCAGTGTTCGGAAGTATTAGGATGCAGAGCACAGAGGATGGGCCCAGAGCTCCGTATGGAGATGCTCAGGGGTTCCAGAGCAGGCGTGAAACACACCCTCAGTTGATGCTACAGCCTGTGTCTCTTCATGCCACCTCCACTTGCACTTTACACACACACACACTCACACACACACAAGTGTGCATTCACCCACACACACCGCACATATGTTGAGCAGGAGGTTTACGAAGCAGGTGGATGGCTCTGGAACGAAGAAAGCTAACTCAAACACACATCTCTGCATCCAGCTGTCACTCTCTGCCAGCAGGTTTGGCATAGCAGGAGGGCATTTTTGACGGGGCTAGTTTGTGCAATTCCAGCAACGACCAGTTTGCATGTCCCCAGCAACGACCAGTTTGCATTTCCCCAGCCTAAGGGGAACCCGCCGCACTCAGGTGTTCCCAGTTCTTCCCATCTGGGTTACTGACGTCCAGAAAGAAGATTCTGCTGCCTCAATTCTATAGCATCATTAGTGTGTCAGCACAAATTCTCTCCTCAAGAGGCTGGCAAAGTTCTTCCAAGTCACATCACCCAGGGCAGAGTAGTGGCGCTCTGCGTCCTGGCGGTGGTGGCCACCTGAGAGGGGACCTGCAGTGTGGCTGTGGCCCAGCAGTGGTGTCTTGGGATGAGTTCTAAGTCCCTAGCCCCTTTCACTCGGCACTGCTGAAGTAGGAAGCCGAAGCAGCGCACTGCAGCGTGGCTCACGTCAGCATCACTACCCAGCCTAGAGCTGTCTATGAGCGGTTCCCAGTCAACAGTCACTTCCTTAGTTCACCACTGTCCATGAAACGGTCTTAGTTAACATGTGGCACAATTCGTCTGGCTTTAGCATGAGCCACTGGAGTCTTGCTCTCTCTGTCCTGGCCAGCCTATGATGTTCTTTGATAATAATGCTGACCTCCAGATATTTAGCGTATATTCAAAATCAGATTTAAATTTCAATGTATACAATGTCATTAATTGTAAGCTATCAGTAAAAACCTTTTAAAAAGTGGGCTGTATTCCTTAAATATATCATTTCCAACTTGTATCTCATATTTAACTCTTTTCAGAGAAATGAATGACCTGCGACCTATTGTAGCGCTGTTTATTATTCATGGTCAACAGCATTCACGTGGCCTAGAGCGCTTTTGGCTAAAAATATCTGAAGGAAATAACAGGACTTTTTACAGCCATGTTTTCTTCTTTACAAAATAAAGGAATTCATTATATTATTTCTTTACTTATTTTTGGGACAGAGTTTTGCTCTGTTGAGCAGGCTGGAGTGCAGTGGTGCAATCTCGGCTCATTATAACCTCTGCCTCCTGGGTTCAAGCGATTCTCTTAGCCTTCGGAGTAGCTGGGATTACAGGTGCCTATCACCACGCCTGGCTAGTTTCTGTATTTTTTTTTTTTTTTTTTTTTTTGAGATGGAGTCTCACTCTGTTATCCAGACTGGAATGCAGTGACGCATTCTCAGCTCACTGCAACCTCTGACTCCTGGTTCAAGTGATTCTCCTGCCTCGGCCTCCTGAGTAGCTGGGATTACAGGCACACGCCACCATGCCTAGCTAATTTTTGTATATTTAGCAGAGACAGGGATTCACCATGCTGGCCAGGATGGTCTCAATCTCTTTACCTCATGATCCGCCCGCCTGGGCCTCCCGAAGTGCTGGGATTACAGGCGTGAGCCACTGTGCCCGGCCTATAATTTTTAAAGTATTAATGTTTTAAAGTTTTGTGATGTCTGGCACTATGTAATCTCAGGTAGTATAGGTAGAGGTCTTTAAAAAGCATGAGGTATTAATTGGGCAGATTTAAAGTACTGGTAATTTTCATGTCAAACAAAATGGAACAAAATAGCCAGATACCCATTTAGGACCACACAGCAGCAGCACGCAGCAACATCTGAGCGGCATCTTTGCACAAGCTTTGTACCTTGTACGGTAGGAGAGGCACAGAAACATCTGTCTGCCTACTCCCCCCAACTGTCCTCTTATCTAAATGTCACTCTTTATAGTCACTCCCTTCAATCAAAGCATGATTCAATGTCACATAGCTTAAGATGTAAATGCTCAGCAACATTATTAAGACCGCTCTCTATATTGGCATTGCCTAGATTATCAAATTAGCCAAGAGTTGGGACAGAGAAAATGACACAACCAGGTACATTCTGCAGTGACAGGAAAAGGAAGAAAAGATTCTGAAGCATCACTTTGTTTTTTTTTTTTTTTTTTGAGATGGAGTCTTGCTCTGGATAGAGTCCAGGCTGGAGTGCAGTGGCACAATCTTGGCTCACTGCAACCTCTGCCTCCCGGGTTCAAGCGATGCTCTCCTTAGCCTCCTGAGCAGCTGGGATTGCAGCTGCCTGCCACCATACCCGGCTATTTTTTTTTGTATTTTTAGCAGACACAAGGTTTCACTATCTTGGCCAGGCTGGTCTTGAACTCCTGACCTCGTGATCTGCCCACCTCGGCCTCTTAAAATGCTAGGATTACAGGCATGAGCCACCGTGGCTGGCCTCATTTCTTAATTTAAGAAATACATGGCTGCTTCCTGTGTCTATGGCACCACAGCAACCAAGATGAGTAAGATATAACCCTTGTACCAAGAACATACTTCTAATTTTACCAGGGGAGACACACCTAATGTGTTATTAGGAGACACACCTAATAACTGCACTGTAAAGTATGAAGGAAAATACCTTTCTTTTATTTATTTATTTATTTTTCATTGAGATTGAGTCTTGCTCTGTCACCCAGGCTGGAGCGCAGTGGTGCCATCTCAGCTCACTGGAATCTCTGCTGCCCGGGTTCAGGCAATTCCTGTGCCTCAGCCCCCTGAGTAGCTGGGACTACAGGTGCGTGCTCCCAGTGTTTTGTATTTTTAGTAGAGACAGGGTTTCACCACGCTGGTCAGCCTGGTCTCTAACTCTTGACCTCAGGTGATTCCATCCACCTTGGCCTCTCAAAGTGCTGGGATTACAGGTGTGAGTCACTGAGTGCAGCCAAGGCCTTTATTTCTAAGGGTTTTAAAAGGTTCAAAAAACCTTTCCAAACAGCTGAGTTGTTGCTGTTTGTTTTGAGATAGGGTGTGCAGTGGTGCAATCATGGCTCACTGCAGCCTTAAGGTCCTGGGCTCAAGTGATCCTCCCACCTCAGACTCCTGTGTAGCTGGGACCACAGGCACCTGCAACCATGCCTAATTTTTTTTTTTTTTTTTTTGTAGAGATGGGGTCTCACTTTGTTGCCCAGGCTGGTCTCAAATTCTTGGACTCAAGCAATCCTCCCACCTCTGCCTCCCAAAGTGCTAGGAATATAAGCATGAGCATTGCATCCGGCCCCCTATGCCTTTTTTTTTTTTTTTTTTTTTTTTTTTCCTGAGCAGTTTTGGTTATATCAGAAGCTGGACTTCTCAAATAAAACAACTATCTGGTTACAGAACACAAACCAAGCCCAGGAAAACAACCTTTACCCTCTGTTGGGTGGAATTCTCCAGTGGCTCGCAGAGGCCTCGTCATGGTGCTGATATCCTTGTTGCCTTGTGAATCTCCAGGCTTTGTCAGGTGTGGAAGCTCTGGGCAGAGGAGTGCCACCCCAGACCCTAGACACTGAGTCCCTTCTGGACGGGATCACTGACATAACAGTGATCCAAGAGTGAATTCCCTGTGGCGCTTGGTTCAGTGGATGGTTTTGACTTTACTGCTGAAAGGATTCTGGTAAAGAAAAAAAGAATCCTGTTGTTCTTACCTGATACAGCACCTTTAGAAGAAAGTGCATTATTATGGGCCAAATTGTGTCCTCCAAAAATTCGTATCTGAAGCCCTAACTCCCAGTATTTGGAATGTGACTGCGTTTGAAGATAGGACCTTTAAACGAGGTTATATGTATCACGGGTGGGCTCTGTCCATCTGACTGGTGTTCTCATAGGTGGAAATTTGGACACAAAAAGAGACACTGGGGATGTACATGCATGAGGAAGGACCATGTGAAGACACAGGGCGAGGGCAGCTGTCTGCAAGTGCAGGAGCGAGGCCTCAGGAGAAACCAGACCTGCTGACACCTTGAGCTTGGACTTCTAGCATCCAGAACACACAAAAAAAATACATTTCTGTTGTCTAAGGCACCCAGTCTGTGGTATTTTATTATGGCAGCTCTTGCAAAGTAATACATGTATGGAAACAAGACCAGCCAGGAGTGGTGGCCTGCACCTGTAGTCCCAGCTACTTGAAAGGCTGAAGCAGGAGCACTGCTTTGAGCCCAGGAGGTCGAGGCTACAGTGAGCTGTGATTGCACCACTGCACTCCAGCCTGGGCAAAAGTGAGATCCTGTTTCTAAACATAGACACACGCACCCCTAAAACAGATCTATATTAAAATGCTTTGTGTTGATATTTTTATCAGATCTGAAACAAGGCTTTTGGCAACATGAGACTCCTCTGTGGTCCAGAACTTTGAAGCAAGTGCGTTTGAAAGACTTTTAGGTTTTCTTCACTTGTCACCAAAATCTATTACAAATTTCAATGTGCAACAGAAGTTGTATTAAATTCAGGTGACCAATGTCTGAAATAGTTTGCTTAAGGAAGTCTTTAATCACTTCTAAGTGTTTTAAGAAGTTTTAACATTAAGATGTTTATTCATCACACTTTCAGGAGGGCTTTTTATTTGTCTTTTTTTTGAGACAGAGTTTTGCTTTTGTCACTCAGGGTGAAGTGCAATGGCTGGATCCTGGCTCACTGAAACCTCTGCCTCCTGTGTTCAAGCAATTACTCCTACCTCAGCCGCCTGAGTAGCTGGGACTACAGGTGCGTGCCACCATGCCCAGCTAGTTTTTCTATTTTTAATAGAGACTGGGTTTCACCATGTTGGCCAGGCTGGTCTCAAACTCCTGACCTCTCAGCTGATCCGCCTGCCTCGGCCTCCCAAAGTGCTGGGATTACAGGCATGAGACACCGCGCCCAGCTGACACTGATTTTTAAAGTGTTATGATTTCCTGGATTAGAAAGACCACATGAGCAAGTAATTTGGCATGAATGGTTTGGGTCATGGAGGGAGGTGGACAGCATGGGGTGTGGCTTGTGGCAGCTTGTTTCCTGAGGAGGAACAAGCACTGGCAGGGGAACAGCCAGCTTGCTGCAGCCATCCAGGAGGATGTCACTGCAGACGCCAGGGGTGGAGGGGGCGGGAAGGAGGCCATGGATCTGAGGACTTGGAGGATACTTGGTGACTAATTGAAAGGGGCACCCAAGGGACCTGCAAAACTCCGCTCAGGGGATGAAGCAGCCAACAGGCCCTCCGGAGACAGGGCCTCTGGGGGAGCAGGAGCTGGGGACGGCGGGGCAGGTGTGTTCACTTTTGTACACAATGGGCTTGGTGTTCCTGAGGACCATGCAGGTTGTGCAGCAAGCAGGTGCTTCTGTGGCTGGAGATGGAGGTGATGACTCTAAACACGAGAGTGAAACTGGACAGAGAACACCAAGTGAGAAGCAGACCAGAGGGAAAGATGGAATAGGGCTGCAGCAACGCCCGCTGGCGCAGAAGTGGAGCCCGAAAAGACCGTGACCGAGGCGGAATTGGGAGGAAGAGAAGTGGGTAAGCAGCGTCACCTGTTTTAACACACTTCTCCAGAACACGTGCAGGGCGACGACATGTTTGTGACAATCTCCTTATGCAAAGGGTTCAGACCCAGACTATGAGAAACACTGCTTTCAGGAAACGGTTTCCAAGAGGGATCGAGTGAGGGCTGGCCCAGGTGATGGGGGCACTGGAGAACTCAGGAACAAGGTTCCCAACAGAATCCTTGGAAAAGCGAGAAGCCGACGGCAAAGCCAGATGGGAGAGGCAAGGAGAAGAGGGAGAATTTGGTCAGACGAGCTGTTTTCATTTTAAAAAAACCCCCAAAAAACTAGCAGATAGTTGGACGTGTTTTAAAATGGAAAGCATGGAGAGGGACAGTTTGAACACACAGAAGGGTAAAGACGAAAGACTCTTGAACAGACAGGAAGAAACCGGGGTGAGGCTGTAACTAGGTGCAAAGTGAAGCCGCAGTTGGAGAAACTGGGAGACACCAGGGAGCCGGGGCGCTGCCTGAAAGCCTGGGTGGCCTTCTTGATGTGCGGGGCCGGCAAGCAGCTGCAGGCAGAACGGTGCCCTTAGCCAGCGCGCAGGACCGCCCTGTAGCACGGCTGGGTTTCTCTCCCATTTCTCCATCAGGAAAACACGGCAGTTACCTGGTTTCTCGGTCTTGGCGACACGTCCCCCTCCTTCGCAGCTGCCTGCGGCTATCATGGCTCACGAAGACTTCTCCCCGGGGTTTGTGGTCACTGGGGTCTCACAACATGCACAGCACAACTGATTCACTCCTGGGCTATACTCAAACGAATGAGACGAACCCCTGCTTCTAACTGCGTGCTGTGCCGGCGGCTGCTTTCCTGGAGAACTTCCTGGGCGAGCCGCAGCAGCGCACCCCTCAGGACGGGCGGGATCCAAGCCCTGGAGAGGGGTCTTTTCTCCCCCGCCCTCCTCACTTGGTTCGCCTTCCTTGTCACTGTCTCTTTCCTCGGCTTTGCTCCCTCCTGTCTTTTCCTTTAACCTTCCAATTTCATTTTCCTAATTGCCTCTCCACTGTTTATGTGTGAAATACGGTTACTTCAAAATATGAAGAAAAAGGCCGAGTGCCATGGCTTAGGCCTGTAATCCCAGCACTTTGGGAGGCCGAGGCGGGAGGATTGCCTGAGGTCAGGAGTTGGAGACCAGCCTGGCCAACATGGTGAAACCTTGTCTCTATTAAAAATACAAAAATTAGCCGGGTGCGGTGGTGGGCGCCTGTAATCCCAGCTACTCGGAAGGCAGAGGTTGCAGAGAGCTGAGATTGTGGCACTGCACTCCAGCCTGGGCAACAAGAGCAAAACTCTTTTTCTTTCTTTCTTTCTTTTTTAACATGAGAGCAGAACTCTTAAAAAAAAAAATTAGAAGTTACACCAAATCAATCAGCTGACTTTTAAATCAAATCACTAAGCTAACTGTTCACTAAAGGAAAAATAAAATTGAAGAAACTTAACTTTGGCCAATAAAAACTAATCTGGTGTCTGAATCAGGAGTTTTAAAAAGTAAACCTTCTTTATTGGGTCAACCAGCCTGTGTCAACAGCTTCTTAAGAGAATAACAGTTGAGCTTCCTTATCCGGGGGTTTTGCATACGCAGATTTAAGCAACAGCAGATCAAAAATGCTCAAAAATAAATTTAAAAAAAACAATAAAAACACAAATAGCAAATAGAGTATAATAAGTGTTTACAGAGTATTTACATCGTATTAGGCATTATAAGTAAACTAGAGATGGCTTAAAGTAGATGGGAGGATGTGTGTAGATTATTTGCAAATACTTTGCCATTTTTATATCAAGGACTTGCGCATCTGTGGATTTTTGGTAACCACAAGGGTCCCTGGAACCAATCTTCTGTGGATACTAAGGGACAACTCTACTCGTAAAAAGTAAATACAAGAGATATATAAAATAAAACAGAAAGAAACTCTTCTATCTTAAATACTTAACTACCATGAGAGGTTAAAAATAACTAGGGCTCCTCCTTCACTCTTCAAAACGAACAGGTGTTTTTTAAAAAAAGGACAGTGACATAAAATTAATCAGTAAGGCTGGGTGCGGTAGCTCACGCCTGTAATTCCAGCACTTTGGGAGACCAAGGCGGGCGGATCATCTGAGATCGGGAGTTTGAGACCAGCCTGGCCAACATGGAGAAACCTCGTCTCTACTGAAAATACAAAATTAGCCAGGTGTGGTGGCGCATGCTTGTAATCCTAGCTACTAAGGAGACTGAGGCAGGAGAATTGCCTTAACCCGAGAGGTGGAGGTTGTGATAAGCCAAGATGGTGCCATTGCAGTCCAGCCTGGTCAACAAGAGTGAAACTCCGAATCGAAAAAAAAAAAAAAAAAAAAAAATATATATATATATATATATATATTCAGTAAGAGACCAGCAACATCATATAAGTGACAGCTACTAATTTTAGTTGTAAGTTTAATGACAGTATCTGATTTGCTCTCCTAAGCAGCAAGCAGACAGACCCTAAAATACAAATGAATATGCTCACACATACAAGCAGACTGATACTTCTGAATCACCCCACATTTCTATATTCTACATACATGGATTTCAATTAGTCAGATGAATGTGAAAGACAAACAGTGCATTTCTTAACTCTTAGAAGTAAAACTGTGTGAAATCTAAATTGAAACAATGACATCATAAAGATGAAGACTTGCTAGTCACTGATAATGTATAGATAATAAAACCTGACTTAAAATACTGTATTTTGAAAAACAAGTCAAAACTAAAACTCCTTAATGCCAATGTAGTAAGGTAAGGCCCACCTTAAGTACTTGTAGGTTATTCATCTGTCTAGATACGTGTGACTTCAATCTCCTCTATGGCCTCACAGTGAACATTTTAGACAACGCTTTAAACTGTGAAATTTCATTCAGATCAAAACTCAGAAACTGTTATATTAACAAAATCCAATAAAATCTGATAAAATATGATACATCATTTCAAAAAACCCTTGGTAAATAAATTTGTACTTACAGACCTCCTTGAATATATAATAGGTAATGATGCAATGAAGACGTTTTTATAATATTTATTAAGATAACAAATTTATAAATTGAAAGACTCAGAGGCACATAGTTTAAAAGGCCAATACCATGGGAATAATGAAG
Source organism: Alouatta palliata (assembly GCA_004027835.1). Lineage (NCBI taxonomy): Eukaryota > Metazoa > Chordata > Mammalia > Primates > Atelidae > Alouatta > Alouatta palliata. The sequence goes on from PVKV010016257.1 coordinate 27,787, forward strand.
TCAACACAGAAAAGAAAGAAGATATGAACAGTTACAACCAATACAAGATTTTCTTTAAAAGCCACATTCCCCTGGTGAACACGTCATAGGAATCATCCTTCAAAACTGCCATGATAAAAAGTTATTTCCTTCAAAGAAAAATAATTCTTTCCGCCTACCGAGCCTAGAAAATCCTATTTACAATGCAGTGTCCTGCCTTTCATCAGTATTATTTAATACGGCCTCCTCTGTTCTGCCATTAGAAGTATGGAAAATTTTATAGCTACTGTATTTACAAATGCACATATTTAAATTTGCTCTTCATTGAGAACAACTGAATATATATTTAATCAAATCACAATACAAATGCTTTATAGTGTTGAAGACACATCTTATGGGGAAAGGTGTATGGGAAGAGGTGTATTTAGAATTACGTTGTTTCTGAAGGATTGCTAGGCCAATAAGTCTGATAAAACTCAAGGGAGTCACAAAAACAGGTCTTTGTTGATGAAGAATTTAATTTATTTCTGTTTTAACTGGACACACTGGACTTCTTCAGTCAACCTTCACCACACTGTATATTTTGGTAACAAACCAAAAGCATGCAAAGAAGCCAATTGTTCCTATAAGAGAAAAAATAAAAATAAATCCTTTTCAAAGGAAGTTTCATACTTTAAACAAAAATACAGATTTACAATAACTGGTTCCTTAAAAATAGGCACAAAACTATAAACTATTACCCACCAGGAATATACTTCAGATCTATGAGCACATCTGAAAAGTATACAACCATCTCAAATCAAGCTTCTTGCAAAAATTGGTAGAAAATTTTTCTATTATAAGATTACCTAAGCTTTCTATAATATACATTATTTTCCTTACTACATAGAAAGTACTGAAGGATGTCAATTGTCCTTTCCTATTTAAGAGTATTTTATGACAAAATGGAAAACATAACTAGAATTTTTTAGGGTATGATATGAAAACATCAACAGGTTCAAGGAATGATTAAATGGGGATATTTTCCAAGTACGGTTACTGGAAGTTATGTCTTCTAAGAATTATAATTAAAACAATTCAGTAAGTCTTTACAAAATGTTAAAAGTGACATGATTAGGATAATAACAAAAATGCATCCTAGCTGAAAATGAGACAGCATGGTACCAGAGAACAGGGCAGCTCTGTTACCAACTGTGCATATAATCCTTGGGCAAGCTGACTGACATCTCCAAGCTCACTTATCTTGCTAAACAGAGAGAAATTTATCTCTCCTCACTGCCTCCTCACTGTCCTCATAACAGACTGTTTACAGAGTAAATGAGATAATTCATGAAAAAAATGCATGCCTTGATTTTCAGGTATCAGTCTAGATTCCAAAGAATGTGAATGCTAGATGGGGACACTCTTTGAATGAGACAAAAATGAGGTTCAAAGGGCTTAAGTGACTGTCTCACGGTCACATGATGGTACTTGTGGCCAGAATTCAAATGCGTTTTTTCTGACTTCAAGTGTAGTATTCCTTGCATATGCACACATAAGGGGATATAAATAGTCCTTGCATAAATTTTATATTTAAACCCCCAATGGTTTTCTCCGTTGTTTAAAGTGCAGTACTCAGAGAAAGTATTAAAGGAGATTTTCTAAATCAAGAGACTATACATGGAACATTACCATGGGAAATCACAAACATCATTATACCCATCCTTACTCTATGCAGGTATTGAGGTCCTACTACGTGCAAGGCACTATGTGTGTTTTGGAGGACATACAAATGTATCTTTTGCATACTCAAAAGGGTTATTATTCAGGCTAGGGCTAGGGTTACTTTCAGAAAAGCAATAATGAAAACATAGATATATTTATACAACCTTGTGCTCACTCGCATAAATTTCGAGATGACAAAAAATATTTTAAGATGAGAAAAGCATTTAATTCCCATCCATGCAACTCTAAGAAACTTATTTAATTTTGTTCTTAATATGGAATATATGTACATATTTAAAATGGCATCTTTCTTTTTGTGACAGAATAATTACTTCTGTTTTATAAAATGGATTGACCTAAATAAAATAAAATGGCATTGCTTTGGAGTTCTGAAGCAAATACAGACCACACCCTATTTTAGAGAAAGGTAAAGGGGTCACTACTCCCTTATCCAGAATGCTTCCACAAAGTGAAGCACACTATAAGTTACTGGTTAACTGGTTAGTTCAATTTGATGTGGCTCCAGAATTCAGATTATGAAATCTGTTTAGCTCTGAATGAATGAAAAGATAACACTTTAAAAATCAAAATCAGCTGGGCATGGTGGCTCGTGCCTGTAATCCCACCACTTTGGGAGGTCGAGGTGGGTATATCACCTGAGGTCACAAGTTTGAGACCAGCCTGGCCAACATGGTGAAACCCTGTCTCTACTGAAAATACAAAAATTAGCCAGGTGTGATGGCAGGGGCCTGTAGTCCCAGCTACTTAGGAGGCTGAGGCAGAAGAATTGCTCGAGCCTGCACCATTGCACTCCAGCCTGGGTGACAAGAGTGAGACTCCGTTTTAAAAAAAATCAAAATCAATTAACATACAAGTGATGGTTAAGCGCCGGGCACGGTGCCTGTAATCCCAGCACTTTGGGAGGCCAAGGCGGGTGGATCACGAGGTCAAGAGATCGACACCATCCTGGTCAACATGGTGAAACCCCGTCTCTACTAAAAATACAAAAAAAAAATTAGCTGGCCATGGTGGCACGTGCCTGTATTCCCAGCTACTCGGGAGGCTGAGGCAGGAGAATTGCTTGAACCCGGGAGGCAGAGGTTGCGGTGAGCTGAGATTGCGCCATTGCACTCCAGCCTGGGTAACAAGAGAACTCCGTCTCAAAAAAAAATAAAAATAAAGAAATAAAACAAGTGATGGTTAAGCTATCATTTTTCTGTATTATATGCCTGGAAAAAGAAGATAATCACAATGATCATTATTTTTGATGTGCAGGCTAGGAATAAATTATTCTATATATCCATTTATAGACACACAGATAAGGCACAAAAACAGACATTCCTTGTTTCACTGGCTACTGCTGTTTTATAGATGACTTATTAAAATTTATGGCTCTAGACTGAAATCTATCATGTAGCACCAAGACACGACCCCCCACCCCCATATCTGATCAATAACCTGGAATACAGAATCGCTGTAAGTGCCTGAAGCCTGAGGGAGCAGCAGAGGCACTTCGAAACCCGACTCTAGGCTCTGAAACGCTAACAGATGAGTGAAAAGTAGAACGGTTTTCATTGGAAAAAAAAATTGTTTTTTTCTTTTCTTTTTGGCTCCTGTATTTTCTTCCACAACATGCATGATGAGCTAAAATTTTAGATTCACACTTTGTGCAGTATTACTTGTGACAAAGAAAGGTGCTATAATTCTTTTTTTAAGTTCAGTCACTCACTCCACAAATGTCTACCAAGCACCCAGGGCTCTGAGACACGGAAAACTTTTATCTAGTTGGCTAGACAAGATATATACACACATAAAATTAATACCAATATAATACATACGATATCCTATTCAGTGCTTGAATTTTAAAGTGGAGATAAGAACTTGTAGTAGTAAACTTCTAGATTAAGGAGTATCCTCTTATCTTTCCTTGACACTCTCTACCTACTCTCAATCTCATCTTGACTTCACCTCCTCAATCTCTATTTACTCCTAAACTTAAGTCACTAGAGAGTCTACCCTATTTCTGAAGTGGCCAAAAAAACCAACTGCGTGTACCTTTAAGAGGTTAACAGAGGAAAACCATGAGCTGTACTGGCCGACGTGTCCCTGAACCTTTACCACAACTATGACCCTGTTTAAACTTCTTCCCCTAGCTTCTGTTTTGCCATCTTTATGCAACTCACAGGTGGGCAGACCCAATTATGCCTAGTTGTGTTGAGGGCTAAATACAGAAGCACTAACAGAATAAGCCTTTATGGGTTTTAAAAAAGACAAACATTTACAAATTATTTGTCTAAAAACTCATAAAATAAAAATAATCACTTAAATTCTATTTTTACCTGTAAAAAGAAAGAAGATCAAAACCATTATCATGGTATAACCAAAGTACAGAATTGTGCTTGCTGTTCCTGTGATCTGCAGTTTTGAGAAGAAGTAGTGTATTGCATATATTAAGAAATAAACCGCAGTAAAGCCACTGGTTAGAAATGAACGCCATTGCCAATGATAATCCTAGAGAGTAAAGAAAAAAGAACAAGAATTACATTCCAATTAATAGGTAACATGTAGCTTACTAAGGTTCAAAGCAAGCATAATAAATGAAACAGCCCCCATCTACTTTCTTCTGTCAGTTCCAGGCTCTTTCTCCTATTGAACTGCACCCATTCCTCACTCCTCACTAAAGGTGCTAAGAAGCACCCACTGTCTTTGGTGGGCTGCTTAAAAACTGGCTAAAAATATGTGGAAGAAGCTTAAACTGTTTATGAATAATAGAGCATTAGGCTGTATTTCAAAATTTATCCTTCCCAAAGAAAAGCAATGTACAAATAGCCTACAACTTACTTACATGGATCAAAATCAATATTACTTACATTAAAGTCTAGTCAACTCTGTATTAGGAAGAAGATTATTCTATTAAGGCCTGGTTGGAATCCAATTTCAGTTATTACTAACATAATTTAAACAAGGTAGATTATTAAAATAGCTCTTCTTGCCTTCAAGTGGCTTACAGCTTAGCAGAAGATCTTTTAAAAGAGAACACTATCTCTCTTGCTTTTTGGAATATGTGAAAAATAAATATATGAAAAAAGCAAACTAAGATTAGAAAAATCCTAAATAAACACACAAACACACACACACACACACACACACACACACACACTGCAATAGCTAATCAACAAATGCAGCAAAATTGCAGGGTATAAGATCAAGATACAAAAGTTGGTTGTGTTTTTTACACACCAGCAATGAACAATCTGAGAAGGAAATTTAAAAATCCAATTCCAGGCCAGGCGCAGTGGCTCACACCTGTAATCCCAGCACTTAGGGAGGCCAAGGCAGGTGGATGACGAGGTCAGGAGTTTGAAATCAGCCTGACCAACATGGTGAAACCCCGTCTCTACTAAAAATACAAAAATTATCTGGGCGTGATGGTGCACACCTGTAATCCCAGCTACTCAGGAGGTTGAAGCAGGAGAATTGCTTGAACCTGGAAGGTAGAATTTGCAATGAGCTGAGATCATGCCACCTCACTCCAGCTTGGGCGACAGAGAGATTCTGTCTCAAAACAAACAAACAAACAAAAAAAAACCTCAAAAAAACAAAAAACCCAATTCCATTTAAAATAGACTTCAAAAGAATAAAATACCTAGGAAGAAATTCAACTAGGGAAGTGGAAGACTTGAACAATGAAAACTAGAAAATTTTGCAGAAAGAAATGACAGAAGACCTAAGCAAATGGAAAGATATATTGTGTTTATGTACCGTTAGCCTTAACATTGTTAAGACAGCAATACTCTTCAAAATGATCTACAGATTCAGTGTAATCTCAATCACAATTCCAATGATCCAATAATTCCATTTTTGCAGAAATGGAAAAGTTAATCCTCAAATTCACATGGAATTGCAAGGGGCTCTAAATAGTTAAAGCAATCGTAAAAAAGAACAAACCTGGAGGACTCATCCTTTTTGATTTCAAAACTTAGTACAAAGCCACAGTAATCAAAATAGTGTGGCACAGGCCTAAGGACAGCATACAGACCACTGGAATAGTATGGAGAATCCAGAAATAAACCCTTACATCTACGGTCAATTGATTTTTGACCAGGTGGCCAAGGCCATTAAATGAGGAAAGAATAGCTTCTTCAACAAATGGTGCCAGACAACTGGATATTCACATGTCAAATAATGTAGCTGGACATTACATCACACAAAATACAAAAGCTAACTCAAAATGGATCAATGACTTAAATACATGAGCTAAAACTAAAACTTAGAAGAAAACATGGGGGTAAATCTTCATAACCCTGAATTTGGCAGTAATTCCTTTTTTGTGGGAGGTGGTGAGGGACAGGGTCTCACCCTGTTGCCCAGGTTCTGGAGTGCAGTGGTGCAATCATGGCTCACTGAAGCCTAGACCTCCTGGGCTCAAGTGATCCTTTCCTCTCAGCCTCCCAGGTAGCTGGGATTATAGGTGCGTGTTACCACGTCCGGCTAATTTTGTTATTTTTTTACAGAGACAAGATCTCACTATGTTGCCCAGGCTGGTCTCAAACTCCTGGGCTCAAGTGATCCTCCCGCCTCAGCCTTCCAAAGTGTTGCGATTACAGATAGGTGTGAACTACCACACTGAGCCCTAATTTGGCAATGATTCTTAGATATGACACCAAAACCATAAGCAACGGAAGAAAAAAATAGATAAATTTGACTTCATAAAAATTTAAGACTTTTGTGCAAAGGGCGTTATCAAGAAAGTGAAAAGATAACCTATAGAATCAGAATTGCAAATCACAATCTGATAAAAATCTACTATCCAGAATACATAAATAACTCTTACAACTTAACAAAAAGACAAAAACCAAATTTAAAAATAGGCTAAGGACTTGAATAGCTATTTCTCCAAAGAAGACATACAAATCGCTAACAAACACAAGTACAAATGCTCATCATTAGTCAATGGGGAAATGCAAATGAAAACCAGAATGAGACACCACTTTACACCCACGAGGACAGCTACAATTTTTTTAAAAATGGAAGGTGAGTGTTGGCAAAGATGTGGAGAAACAGAACCTATGTAAATTGCTGGTGAGAATGTAAAATGGCACAACCACTGTGGAAAGGTTTGGTAGTTCCTCAAAAAATTGAACAGAAAGAACTACCATATGATCCAGTGACTCCACTCCTAGATATACATCCCAAACCAAAACCAGGTACTCAAATGAAAACTTGTACATGAATGTTCACAGCAGCATTATTCACAACAGCCAAAAAGCAGAAACAACACAAATGCCCATCAATGGATAAATGGATAAACAAATTTATCATTCTGCCATAAAAAGGAATGAAGTACTCTACATGCCACAACGCGATGAACCCTGAAAACACGCCAAGTCAAAGAAGATACATACAAAAGGTCACATATTATATGATTCCATTTATAACAAATGTCTGAACAGGCAAAACAGACAGAAAGCAGACTATTGGTTGCTAAGGCCTGTGGGAAAAGAGGAATGATGAGTAACTGCTTATGGGTATGGGGCTTTAACCAGGGGTGATAAAAATATTTTGGAACTAAACAGAGGTGGTGGTAGTGCAACACTGTAAATATAGGTAAGTGCCATTAAACTGTCTACTTCAAAATGGTTCATTTTCTGTTATGTGATTTAATCTCAATTTTTTGAATAACATACTAAGTTTAATACAGTTAGATTTTTTTGCCAATATATAATAGATTTAACACAATCTAAATCTTTAAAATTCAGTTCTACCTATTACATAAGGATACTATCATTTCGATGCTGCCATGAACAGAACTCATTACAATGTGATTATAGAAACTTTTTAATGAATTTTCTTACTAGTTTACTTTTATTAAATTTTCAGTCTAAAATTAAAAAAATTTTTTTAAGATGATTATATATTCTTTTATCTCAGGCATGATAGAAACATATCACAAAAGTATTCATTTTTAAGTCGGTTAAAAAACAACAGTGAAAATTTAGCACAACATACCATTCTCGGAAAATTAACATTTTAAAGTTTCTAATAGTAATCTCTAACTAAATATACCAAACTGGGATATCTTAATCCTAAAGAAGGTTACATTTGATTTAGGAATACAGGTCAATTTCTATCATAACAAACATACATCTACAGAAATTATTTCAATTAATATGCAAATTGAAATACACCAAAGTTATAAACACATACCTCTGCACATAGGTGGAAATAGCAAAGAAGTATAGTTGCTTCAGAACATGTAATAACCAAAATGATAAACACCAGAAATAGGAAGCCAAACATGTAATACATCTGGTGTGACCTATAATCAAACACATCAAGATATAACTATAAATATTTTCAATTTGACATAATACATAATACAATGTTCTCATTCTTCTTGGACTAAAAAGGTTTGCCTTTTCTCTCAACTAACCAAACAAGATGAATTCTCACAGGCTGGGAAGGTGCTGGGGTGTGAAGGGGAGGAGCAGGAAGAATATGCCAATGTCACTAGACTTTGCCTTCCTGCTTTGGGAGGCCTGAAACTTCTATTTATTCCCATCTGGCTAGTCTACTCATCTCCTGGTGCGCCAGGCATATTTGATAAAAACTTACTGAAAAGGCAGAGCCAACTAAGGACACATAACTGTTTCTTATCACATACAATAAAACCAGTTGAATTTGGAAAATTAGTACAACGATTGGGAAGGAAAGATATCTTCTAATCACTAAAAAGCTCATATTTAGTTCTAACTTTCTGTAACCTCCAACCTTGGTACTTTCTGTAACATATGTCAATGTGATCCAATAACAATCATGATGTAACACTATATATTTATACACACACACACACACAGACACACACGAGAATGGCTCAAAATTACTATTAGGAGTTTTTACATATGAACAAGCAATCGGAGAATGAAGTCATCTGAGAACTGGAAAGGACTCTGCAGGTCATCTAGACCAACCTCTTCAATCCTCTCCAAGTGCTCAGAGGATCCTCTCTCTGGGGCAGTACAGATTAATTAGGAACATAGGTTTGGAGAAATTTAGGTTAATCTTCTGTCCCAGGGCTGCTGTGTAACACAGGCAAATTACTGAACTTCCAAAGCTTCATTTACATCTCTGTAAAATGGGGATAACACTCATCTCACACAGTTCTGAGAATGAAGAATAAGAATTAAGGAAGTGTAAGAATTAACAAGCCTTCAATTCATTTTATACTAGCTGTTATCACTATTGTTCATTTTCCCACATAGAAAAGATAAAAAATAAGCTTTTGGCTTTTAAGATTTCTGATTACTGGAGAACTGCTTACATTTATAAGATACAAATAGTAAACCACATAAACAAACAAAAAGCAAATATTACATATAATGGTAATGAGAATGAGAGGACTTTGTCCTTAGCTTACCAAATACTATTCAGAATGAAGAAAAGCTGTATAAAGATACAGCCAAAGGGCAAAATCCCTCCCATGATAATACCAGGCAAGGGCTTCGTGTAGAACGACTGTTCAGGAATCTGACGTGGAATCTGATTGGTTCGAACTGGGTGTTCAATGGCCTTCAGTAAAGAAAGAAAGGAAGAATTCCTAATTATGTATCTGTCTTAAATATTCTTCTCTGCACAAGATTATTTGCCTGCTTTTCTCCAGCTTCCATGTTGTCCCTAACTGCAATAAAGTCTACTTAAGACATCAAACTGAAATTTTGTCTTTAGAAGCCATGAACCAGGTGCCATCAGAGACAATCCTTAGTCTGTCTACTGGAAAAAGTGAATACTGTCTCCAGCAGTTATCCACTGACTAATGGCTTTAGACACCAGAAGAAGTACACAGAAGATAAGAGAATATGTGGAAAATAAGAGTTAATAAAAAGGTAGAGTTAGGCTTTTCATTTTCATTACATACGTACTGTAAGAAATCAGCTGGTTCTGGAATTTTGGTCAATGTATTTTTATTTGGAGGTGGGCAATGTCATCTTTATTAAAATTGCTCATTTTACTAAGACCTAAGAACATGAAAACAACAATGAATGGCTGCATGAAGCTTTATGACCACAAGGAGTTGGTGATGTTCTCAACTCTTCTCTCTTTCATGACATACTACGTGGTGGTATAAAAGTCACTGGAACCTAAAGTACACAAGCAGCCACATGAAGGGGGAAGGGTACAGATGCAAAAATTCATTTTCTTGTATGAAAGTTCAAAAACATCCTTCTGTAGTTTTGTGATGATAAATCAAAACTTTAAACTTGGTAATTCATTAAGAGCATACTTCCACAGACTATATTATAATTTTACATGTAGATACATGAGTATATAAGGAGAGAATCATGTATATCATTCTCCAATACTTGCATTTTAAATGCTTTTTTTTTTTTTTTAGTTTCCCAGGCTGACATTAAATAGAAATATTTTAAACTTTAAACAGCAAAATTTTGGAATTTCGAGTAATTAATCCATGTAATTAAAAAATTCAAACCTGTCAGTTCACTACTTCGGATATATAAAGTCATAAATTAAACAAAATGTCAAAGAATTAAAAAAAAAATCCTTCAGCAGCCAGGCATGAACATACAGCAGAGGCTGTGGAGCAGTGCCAGCTTCTGCCAGGGACTTCTGGGTCCTGCTCACAAAGTATACTAACCACACAGTCTTTCTTTTACCCTGTGGACTCGATATTTTCAGGAAAAGACAAGGATACTGAAGTGCAGTTGGAGAAGGATACTGATGAGATGGAAGAATAAGATCTTGTTTTATTTTTCCTTTTAGCCTGAGGGCAGAAGGGGGCAGCACAGTGAGAGAAGACTGACTGAAGGGTGGGAGAGAAACCAGAGGAAGGACTGAAACCTGAGTATAATCTACCTGAGTACAATCTTCCTTAAAATCCAGTATTAGCAGGGAAGCAGATATAATTTATTTCAATGCTACATATCACAAAACATTTGCTACTCTTACTCTGCAGCTACTTTTCTTACAGTGACTTCTTAACCCATCCTCTTTGCTTACTTAGTTAAGCTTTGTGCATTAGAAACACTTATATAGCTGGCTGGGAGAGGTGGCTCATGCCTGCAATCCCAGCACTTTGGGAGGCCGAGGCGGGTGGATCACCTGAGGCCAGGAGTTCAAGACCAGCCCGGCCAACATGGTGAAACTCAATCTCTGCAAAAAAAAAAAAAAAAAAAAAAATTAAAATAAATAAAACACTTATAGCTAAGAGAAAAAAAAAATGCCTAATTTGGGTTTTAAAAAGGTAACACAATAATTTATATATATAGTATAAATAAATTAAATGTTTTCATTAGTTTATATCCACATTTCTTTCCCAAATAATCTATATTAGCTTTTATTTACTTAAGACACTTTGAAACTTAAGTTTACATCTGTAACCTCTCCCACATTACTAAATAATACTGTTTATAAAATATTCTATGAAATCCAGACCCTAAAGGACAAGTTTACATCTTTACACACTTTTATGATACCTTTTGAGATGACATACGCTAATTTCTGCAGCTAACATTCATCTAAGTTAACACTTGTAACCAACTTACATTCTTCTTAAAACCAAAGTATGCACCAATAAACGTCAGAGGCACAGATATGCAGAACCACAGGGCCAGTATAGCCACCAATGTCCCAAAAGGAATAGCTGCTGAAGATCCTTCTCCCCATAGGATCAGATTCATTATAAAGAAGTCAGCAAATACAATCCTGAAAGACAGAACAGGCTTTTGGGTAAAACCAGAGTTAACAAAATGTAACAATAATATGTAATTAATATTACAACTTCTATGTTTCTAATTACATACAAAGAAAGTGGAATTGCTGCATCACAGGATGTGTGAGTGTAAAACTTGACTAGAAACCACCCAATTGCTCTTCAGACTGGGTTTGCCTGACTTAAACTCCTACTAGCAGCCTATAAAAGTCAGTTCCTTACATACTTTCATTACATTTGGAATTGCCAGGTTGTTGTTTTCCTTTGTACTTCCTATTGAAAACTGTAGCAAGCATCTGGTGTTTGTTGGCTGTTGTGCTTTTACCTTCCGTGTTGTGCTGCTGACATCCACTGCTCAGTTTTCATTTGGGCTGCATGTCTTGTCAAGTCATGTATGTGAGTTATTTACATACTCTACTTACTAAATCCTTGTTAAATATCTTGTCATAGTCTGTGGCTTTTTCTAAACCCAAACATCTGAATGTGTGTAGTTAATTTCCTTTCAGTCTTTCTTCTGAATACATTTTAAAAAATATGGTTGTAGTCATACAATAATTCACTTCTACTTACCCCACACAGCTTTTAAGTGCTACAACTTTCCCCTTTATCCTTTGTGTACTCTGTGTAAGAAAGCCTTCCCTAACCTGGGATCATAAAGATGCTCTCATATGGTAGTTACGCCTGTTGCATTTAGGTTTGACACCACCTAGAACTGAAGACTTTTTCCCTTCACAAAGAGAATCAGTTGTCCCAGCATCACTTATCTAACAGTTCCTCTGGCTCATGGTGCCACATCTAGCATGCTGCCATGGATACAGGATCTACTTCTGTATTCTTCATCCCAGTAGCCCCTGGACATCTCCAAACACCTTCACAATGCTTGGTCTTTTCATCAAGAAACATGGTGAATTTCCACCTCTTACTAGTTAATAATCTTCTAGGCTTGTCTTATGGATTCTGCATACTTTGAGAGGTTATTTCAGGCCTATTGGGTAGGTTTTCTATGAATAGAATTCTCTTCCAGCATAACTACCACTACCATTAAAACACTTACCTGGTTAATGGTGGTATTTAGGATCTTGGAACATTAGTTGATACCTAGCCATTTTGTCAAACTCTTTTTGTTAATTCTACAAGTTTTACTGTTAAAATTTGTTGTTGTTCTTTGTACACAAATCATGTCATCTATAAATAATAAGATGAAATCCACCTTTTTGTTTCCTCCTTTACTGTAAATAGAACTTAAATAACATGCCATGAAAGAGTATGCACCAATAAATGTCCCTAGTGTTTTATTACCAATGATGTTGGTTCTGAATTAGAGGTAAGATTCTTTTTAATACAAGGCAATATTTCTCTATTAAATTTTTTTAAAACGTGAAAACAATGCTCAATATTATAAAAGGCCATTTTATCACATCTGTTGTAATAATTATATGGAGGTGTTTATTTATGTAGAATTATATGACTAGATTTCCTGTTATTAAATGTTCCTTCTATTCCTAAGTGACCATCAAGTCCCCCAGCCCCTGAATACTTGAGTTCTCAGCATACTCTATTTACCTACTGGTAAACACCTACGCTTAAGAGCAGGATGAAGAATACCAATCAGAGAAGGGCTGATCAGAGACATAAAAGAAGAACCAGCACAGGACAATTTCTATGAAGCCAAAACAGGAAGGAGTTTCAAGGAGAAGGTGTTCCAATGTAAAACAATACAGAGAGGCAGAGACAGAGAGAATGGTTTCTGGATTTGAAAATGGGAACATTATTGGTAAACTTAGAAGTTTCAGTAAAATGACAGAGAAAAATATGGATTATGTGGCTTTACACTGCAAGTGTTTACTGAGAAATGAGAAGAAAGGAGTACAGACTATTTTTTTCAAGGCATTTTGTTGGGAACACAAAAGACATGAGATAGAAATAAGAGGGGAAGATGCTTATGATCCCTTTTTAGGGGAGACATGAGCACATTTGTAGGAATAAAAGAACAAATGAGCAGAACATATGAAAAGGGAGCAATGGAAGATGTGTGGGATTGGAGGGAGAGGTGTCTGAAAAGCAAGATTCGGAGATTCTGCAGGAAACAGTCTTAAGGAAGGTCACCTTCGTGAGCTAACAGAGGGAAAGAAAAGAAAGGATATGGCTTGAGAAAAGCATAAAAATTTGGATAGAACTAATAATTGAAAAGAATGTGAATCTTTGGTGGAGGTGACAATCAGAGAGAATATTTATCCCAAATGTGTATTAAAATGCTGCTGCCATCATGCTTGCATTTCTAGCCTGCAAATGAACAGTTCTGGTTTCTAGACTTCATCATCTTTAGCTTTCTTTATTGCTGTGGTCTGCTCACAGGTCAGTTCTTGCCCACCAGAAATGTGCAGGTTTGGGAGGAAGTGGGTTCTACTTCTGGGACCAGCATCACATGAAATAATTGAGAGGAGAAGCAGTTCCAGAGAGTGAAGCGTTTTGTTTTGTTTTGTTTTGTTTTGCATTTGTGGTGGCTGCTTATTTTTTATTTTTGGTGTATATTACTTTACTTAATGGAATAGACTCTAAAAAGTGGCAATGCGTTAGATAAAAATGGGAAAACATATGCTTGCCTGAACTATCTTCAGGTAAGGATTCCTTCCCATGACTGGGTCAAAAGCTTTAAATGCAGCCCTACAGAACAACACATCAGACTGACCACTAAAAACCAAGAAAGACTTTAAAGAGAAGAAAACTAAAACATTTTTCATGTCTAAAGGTACTTCCCCAGATAAGGCATGGGGAAATCATTTGGCAAATGTTCATAAAATGTTTATTTTTACCCCTTTTCAAAAATTAAATTTACCTTCTTAGGTACATGATTTCGAGACACAGGGGATTAAAGACTCACAGACTGAAAATGTGAGGACTGACATATAATTATGTTAAGAAAGTAATTCTTGAAAAATTCACTTACCCAGGACAAAGAAATGATGTTAATAAAACATTTGTTTTCCACTTCTCACCTCCAAAGGCTATACAGAATAAAATAAAAGTGGTATAAATACAGACTTTCTTTAAAGCAAACCAAATATCTATATTACAAGTCTGAAATTTGCCAAACTGTCAGACAGCACTGAATACTCATTCCTAGAAAATGGTACTAGTAAATATGATGTGATATTCCCTTATTAAATAATCTAAATTTGAGACATATAACAAGGGATTCCCTAGATAAGTCCTGCTCCAGAGATTCAGAGGAAAGTCATCAGTTCTTCTTTTCCCCTCACAACCAAAAGAATCCTTAAACCCTGAGCCAGTATCAATCAATGGGCCTAGGTACAGAAAGGGCACATGGGATTCTCATATATCTTGCAGTCGGTTTCAGAATTTGTTATAAAACTAGGAACTGTCAAGCCTTATGTGCAACACGTTTAAATTTCCAGAGCAGGCTGACTCCTCGCTAGCACTGTGGTTCCTAGGAGAAACTATGGTTCCTAGGACGTGAGTGTGTCAGATAAGGCAACTAAAAAGGTTAGAAGGCTTATGGCCGTTTGACAGAATATGCTTCCCAATAAATGTTTTACTCTCCTTTGCCTGTTTCCAATTTGGTTTTTTTTTTCCAGTTTAAAAAATTCAAATACTGAAATAGCTAGAGTAAAAAATGAAAGTACACTTCTGCTCCCAGTTTAAAAGTCAGAAATGAAAGTGGCTGAGATCTCAGGACAGCTGTGATTTTTTAAAAAGTTTTAACATAGTTTATAGGCATGTTTAAGTGCCACGTGCCCTAAAAGAAAATAAAATTATATATATATATAAAATCATATATGTGTATCATGAATTGAACTCACAGTGTTCCTGATAAAGAGACTGTTACGAAATGATTAATTCTGGGTTAACCACAACTCCAGTCAAAATTCAAATAATATATGATCTGCAGTGGGGAGGCCAGCAGGATGTGGAGGCAGTAGTGGGAGGGGTGTGGATGGGAACGGGGTGTGGGAAGGCAGCGGGGAGATCTGCAGGATGGGGAGGCATTAGTGGGAGAGGCATGGATGGGAATGGGGTACGTGAAGGCAGAGGGGAGGCCTGCAGGATAGGGAGGCATTGGTGGGAGAAGCATGGATGGGAACAGGGTGTGGGGAGACCTGAAGGATGGAGAGGCAGTAGTGGGAGGAGCGCGGATGGCAATGGGGTGTGAGAAGGCAGGTAGCCTGGCTGAGGAACCAACAGAAAGCCAGTGTGGCTGAAATCGTGAGAAAGTGGGAGTGTGGCATGAAGTAAGGCTTGTGTGGCAGGCAGAGGTCTGACTGTATTTTGTACGCATTCAAATACATATGATGACCCTAATCCTACCTCCTTTAGTAAAGGGGAAAGAAACAACTTGACAAAATTCACAGAAATTAAAACACACATACATACAAGGCTTCACATACTGAAGAGAGAACTGTGTCTGGCAAGGTCTAAGTTAACCTTCTACCCAGGGCTGAGATGACCCAACCCCACCTTCAGGTTGCCCATGTATCTCCACTGTGTTTCACCACAAAACATTTTCATAGATAGACCCAGGGGAATCCCTGTATATTCCAGACAAGACTGTGGCATTCCTGAGGGGCCAACTCTGGCCCCTGCTGACCCTGCCAGCTGCTTTCTAAGCCATTCAGTCCCATCTCGGCCTTCCTCTGTGGCCCTGACCCTTTTTCTTCACTGAACTTTATTTTACTTCTAGAAAGCAAGAACACAAGAGATTGTGACTAATGATATTGCAAAAGTAATTTCCCAGCTCTCCAAAAAAGTGAGATCTTAAGTTTACTTGAAACAGTTTATTTTTGTAAATATTAAATTAATACAGTGTATGACTTCTCATATTTAAGAAAAGGTATGCCTAGATATACTACTTGTTTTAGTGAAAAAAATCAGTGATACTCATTTGTATACTTTTCTCCTTTATTAGTCTATATGTGCTTCTGTGAACACAGCAAATCTAAGTTGTTCAGCCCAACCTGTTAAGCCAAAGCTTAAAGAAAAAAAGAGGGAGGGGATGGTGGGTAAGCAGCACAATTTGCTTGTTTCACTAAACATTTTCGAATAAATAAATCTTGAGATAGTCACTCATGTCATAAAAGGAATCACCAAGCAGGCTCCTTTTAACTAAGAACAGACCCCTGTGAGGCACACTGTTTAGAGAGCATCTCCATCTGATACCCAGGTCAGACCCATAGCTGAGGCAGAGGCCTTTCCTGATCAGACGCCAGTCACAGTGGGTTTGACTTACACTTATAGAATCTGGCAGCAACATAGCCTGCAGGGGTGCCCAGCAGCACCCACAGGACCACAGCACACGTCATCAGCGCTCCTCGGTTGGCAGGTGACAAAAATCCCAGGCAAGCGAAAACTAAAACACAAGTCAAAAAAGGTTATACATGTTATCACTGTTTCCTTTGCTGTGAAATGATAGAGAAATTCTCATTTTCTAATTAATTCATGAAAAACCATGTGCTATCCTACCATGCAGCTATACTGAATCTTAGTAATATTTAATGCATTGCACCAATCTGATCATACATGAGGCAAATTCACTTTGGAAGTTTCTTGTCGGAGTCCAGAAGACCTCATCCTTCCTGTGATCAGGGGAGGCTGACTGGATGCTCAAGAGTGTATTTGGCTCTTCCGAGATTCAAGTACAGCCTTTAAAATTAACATAAATGATAATGTTCCCACTATGAAATATTCCCACTTTTTTTTCATTGAAAAATACAGGGTCCTCTGAGGGTAAACAACAACAACAACAACAAAACAAAAACCTTACAACATTCAAACTAAGAGATATACAGAATCTAATCAAAGAACAAAATGAGGGAGAAAGATTTTACGGGGCCACTGGCTTTACGCAAATTACTGAAGGACCTGGTCAGCGATGTGGGGAAACCCTGGCCCTACTTTATTCATGTGGTTAGCTTTGTTTGCTCTTCCCTCTATAAGCCTTCCTACTAATGAGAATAAAAATGCTATACTATATTCATAGAGATTCCCAGCTTTAAGCTGGGGCTAGAAGTTATAAGGTGCTCAGAATCCCAAGGTGAGTGGATACTGCCATGAAGAGTTTCAGATGGCTTTCTTATCCCAGCAGCAAGAAAATCCCTATTGTTTCCCCCAAAACATGCATGACCAAGCACATATGTAACCAAGCACACACACACATCTCTGACCAAAGCACCAGAATCATGATCAGCAGGAAACACATCAGGGTAGCTTTAGAAGATGTACCCAGATTTCATGCAACCCTTTTCTCCTCCCCTGCCTGAAAAACGGACTGCCCTTCCGCAAAAGTCCCTATTTGAGGACTTCAGGAAAATGATTCCCATCATATTCTAGCCTATGCTCTCTGAAACTTTCCTTCCTTAAAAGTTCACTTTTCTTGCTGACCCCAATAAAGACCAGACCGTGGTGGAAGACAGCTCCTAGTAAGATTTGAAAGCAGTTTATCTTCAAGCATTCATTCTGCTCTAAGACTAGTTTGGTTCTCTGGCAGCCAGTGCCTTCACACTACCCTCTGTCCAAACCTTTTTTAAGACGCCTTTTTCTGACCTACCCTCTTTAGCATGACATACTTCTCTTTAGTATGACATCCTTACAAATTCTAGCTCCACCTATCACAGTTGTATCTCCTTAAGTTGTTAGTAGATTTAAAAAAAGATGTTCTGGTTAGTCTTCAAATTGAGCCTGAAGGTGTGAGTCAGTGGTTCCCAAACTTATTCAGTGCCAGGCATTTGGAAATGATACTGCTCTTTGCAAAGCATTTATATAATTAATTTCATCCAAAAAATTTGGAAGAACTTCACTAACAAAAAATCACTAGAGTATTATGTATTTAACATGCAATCAAACATAAAAACAAATATTTACTAAAAACTTATTAAAGGTCAGTTTCTGAATTCTCCTAGTAATATTCATTTGTTGCTACTTATCAGCAGCAGGCATCAATAAAGTAAAATACATTAAATAAAGGTAAATTTAGAAAATTCTATTCATAAACATTTTTTCTCTTCTAATTAAGAAAACTGAAAGACAATGAAATTAACATATACCCAGAGGTCATCTCAGAACCACTCCTGTGGCTATCAATATCTCTAAGAACATCTATTAAAAAAAAAAAAAAAAAGATTGTCCTAGTTGGCAAAAATTTAAATACAATTTCTGAAGTTGTTGAGGGAGCTCAAAGAAGAGGCCCTTTTTATGGAAGTTCTTTCCTACACACTGACTTTCTCTAGAGAAAGAGAGCTCCTGCTTCCTAAATCCTCCCCAGATGAGAAAGGCCTACAAAGTGCTTCCTGCCCCATCCCCTCTCTTCCCATCTCCTCCCTCTGTGGAAGCCAAGAATATCTTGGAATCCTAACCAGACTGTGCCTGCCAATGAAGGCTGGGTAACAGAGACCCCTAGTGGTCCTGGTTCTGGGCTGTTCAGACTCAGATGCTGAGGTATTAAGGACCTGTTCACCTCCAGCCCAGTGCTTGCCTGACAAGGGCTTGGTCTCTGAAGAGCTTAAGGGAGAGACCAAAAATCAGTCTTTGGGTGCAGCTAACCCTGCCCCAAGTCACTTAGAGCCAAAGCACCCAGATTTTGAGAACTAAAAGACTCTCGGAAATAATCTAGCCTACCTACCCACTTAGAAAAACTGGTTTTTAAACAATTACTATATTTAGAAAGTATTTTCTACTTTAAAGTTTTCAGTTAACACTTACATAGAGTCACAAAGGTCATAATTAAAATCTGTGTCCCAGATCCTAGGAAGACTGATAGCAGCATCCCTTTTCTTGGAGGACGGAATATATCACCATGAACTAGTTTCCAGCCAAATTCTTCCTGGGCATCCTCCTAAAAGGGGAATGAAATCACTTCAATTTTCTTACGGTATCAACAAGACAACCATAGACAGTTTTTTACTGGTGAATATGCTGTTGCAGAAAAACTTTTGTTTTTTTAACTTACAGATGTTAGTATCTATTTCAATTTTGAAGAACAGAGCTTGACTCATAGAGCTTTATATGGCTTTGTTGAACTGTCTCATGTCAGTTTCTTGAATTTATGACATTAAGGTCTACAAATATAGTTACTGAGAAATTTTATAAAGACAATGTGATTGCTACCTAGTTCTACTCTAAGTCAAGCTTTGTGATCCAACTTGATGACAATTTTTAGTCACACTCTATCCTCTTCAACCTGCTTTTAATAATCTCCACAATAAGCAAATGGCATTAGCTCTCATACTATAGCTACTCTGCTAATACAGTAAACATGGCTGTAAACATATTAATAAGTTTGTGTCACCAGCCCAAACTGCAGCCCTGATCTCCAGACACACACACAAGTACCTAATTACCAGCTTCACTTGGTTGTTTAATATACATCCTGAACAGAATTATCCATAACTGAACAGATTATTGATTCTCTTTCCCCACCTAAATCTGCTCTTCCTACAGATTCCTTCAGTAGATAAAAACTCCATCCTTCCAGGTGCGCTCAGTCCCCCAAGCCCTGGAGTCATCCATGATTCTTCCCTTCTTTTCCTACCTTGCACACAATCTTTTAACAAATGTTATGGCTCTGCCACCAAAATATATCCATAGGATGCTCACCACCCTCCTGGTTCAAGTCAACCCATCTTACCTGACTACTAAATATACACTAAACCTGCCTGTTCCTGCCCTTGCCACTATTCAGTTGATCCTCAATACAGCAGCCAGAGGGATCGTTCTGGTGGTTTGAGCCAGAAACCCGGGGTCATTCACTGACTTTTCTTCAGCTTCTACACTCTCCACCGCTAACTAGTCAATCAGCTCCATCCCACCTCCCGAACATCCTCCATATTTATCTGTCCATTCAGCTCCTTCCTCCCTGTCACCTTCCTCAGTCTCTGGGAATTCTGTAACAGCCTCCTGACTGGTCTCTATAACTCCAATTTTGCCCTGCACTGGATGATTCTCAACATAATATTCAAAGCAATTTTCTTAAAACACGTATCTGGCCATATCACTGCAGTTTAAAATTCTTCAGCAGCTTCTTAATGACTTGCAAACTGTAAAGCTTACAAGATCTTTGGAATTTGGCCTCTGCTTGTTCAGCTTCCTCTGTCAAGATTCCCTCAGGGGTACACTGGCATCCCTCCCCAGAATCCCCATTCAAACTACTACCTTTTCAAGCAGTAGACAATGCTATTGCTCATATATTAAATGTACATTTTTAAGTAAATATAAATCAACTGAAATTTGAAATGTGGACAACTGTACAGAGGCATTAATCCTGCTTTTAAAATATCTAGGCTGGGAGCAGTGGCTCATGCCTATAATCCTAGCACTTTGGGAGGCTGAGGTGGGTAGATCATTTGAGGTCAGGAATTCAAGACCAGCTTGGCCAACATGGTGAAACCCCATCTTTACTAAAAATACAAAAATTAGCTGGGCGGTAGTGGCATGCGCCTGTAATCCTAGCTACTCGGGAGACTGAGGCAGGAGAATTACTTGAGCCTGGGAGGTGGAGGTTGTGGTGAACCAAGATTGCGCCACAGCATTCTAATCTGGACGACAGAGTGAGACCCTGTCTCAAAAATAAATAAATAAAACATCTAACTTTTAAGGCAATAGTAAAAATCAAAATATTTACCTCCCCTTGGTACAAAATACTTTCCTACACTTGGGAATGAGACTCCGCTTGGTCATTTGCAAGGAATGTACAAAGTTGAAGTATTATTAGAAGTATGTAGGCTCTAAGTGAATTAAAATTATATCTGGGATTGGCTTCAAAAAACCTGGTGGGCATAGGTGGAATTCCACAAACAGAAACAAGATTGAACCTGAGTTTATTAAGTGTTGGACTAGGCTGTGGGCACTCTAACCTCTTTAGATTTGTGAATATGTCTTTAAAAAGTAGAGGAGGAAAACATGCATCTCTTCTTTTAGGTGGGGTAGTATTAACAGGGGGCCATTTCTGATCACTTTTTATTAAGTAGGCACTAAAAATATCAGAGGGTGTAAGTGAAAACTAAGTTTCCCCCAGGGAGAAAGGCTCCCTGTTCTGCAGCAAACCAATGTGACTAGGTTCTTGTTATTCTTGCAGAGATATTCTACCTATATATAAGCAATGCATGAATAGATTTTCTCATTTTTTTCACAAAAACGGTTGCATATTATACACATTGTTTTATATCTTGCTTTTTTAGTCTAATAACATCATGAAGGTGCTTCTCCTCTTTGTATAGATGGTTACCTCATTCTTTTTAGTGATTACACAGTATTTTACAATATGGATATTCTATAATTTATAAAATTCATCCCCTATTGACAGATATTTGGGTTGTTTATATTCTTCTGCTATTTATAAAAAACAAGATGCTTATTGTTAAAAAAATAAAATCTTCTGCATTAATTTCCACAAATGGAATTTTTAGGTCAATTTATATTATAAACTAAGACAAGTATTGTCAAATTGTTCTCTAAAGGTTACATCACTTTACATCCTCACATCCTCAATCCCCCAACACAGACTTATATCAAACATTTAAATTTCTGCCAATGTACCAGGTGAACAAACAATAATCATAGAACAATAATTTCTTTTATGGCTTTGTCTCTCTGTGATACTTATAAAATTCTACCTTTCGCTAAGATTTAAACATAACGTCACGTATGTTCTTCCAGTGTTTGATAGACTGATTTTCATGTAAATCATTATTTTAAGTAATAAAGTTGGAATTTACCTTTTCTCCCCCAGGTGACCACCACTTTATCCCAATACCATTCAATAAAGCATCTGTTTTTCTCCTGTTAATATACATTTGTTAACTTCTACATTTAGACTTACTATACACAGAAAAGGTTTACTTGGAATTTCTTTGTTCACCAATCCTTCTAAATCTCCCTTTAGGATTCACTTTTTTATTTGCTATCTGCTCAAGTTTTCTATAAATTCTTTCCATGAAGATCAGCTTGTAGTCAACTGTTTCTGTTCATCTGTAAAAGATGAACACCTCGAGGAGAGATCCAAGATGGCCGATTAGGAGCAGCTGAGGATTGCAGCTCCCAGTGAAACCGTGGAGGGTGAGTGGACGCCACATTCCCAGATGGATTTTTATTGCCCACAGACCAGGAGATTCCCAGGGGGAGGAGCCCCACGGGTAGCCAGCGCACCTGGTTTGGCCGGTGCGGCTGGTTTGGCCGGTGCGGCTGGTTTGGCCGGCGCAGCTGTTTTCGCCGGCTCGGCTGTTTTCGCTAGCGCGGCCGTTTTCGCCACCGCTGTTTGGAGCGGTGCCCCGGCGCAGCGGTTCCCGATACAAAATACGTGGGTCCGGGTGCCGTTTTAGCTGGCAATTGGAGCTCCGGGAAGGCAGAGCCGCCCATTCATTTGATTAAAAAAGGGGACTGAAACAGACAGCCAGGCCAGGAGATTTCCCAGGCAAAAAAAACGCCAGCGCCCGCAGTTTCAGCCGGCGCAGTGGGTCACCGCACGCGAAAGCATACAGATCCCGGCGCCTTGTCAACAGGCGGCTGGAACACCTGGGAGACAGTGACCATTCAACTTAAAAAAAAAAAACGCTCTGAGGCCGAGAGCCAGGTGATCAGGCTCAGCTGGTCCCACCCCCACAAAAAACCAGCCATTGGAAACTCTCTGGATCGAGAGTTTCACAGCAAACACAGCTGAACCCGGGACGGTCCAGCTCTGTGGGGGAGGGGCGTCCGCCATTACTGAGGCAGTCTGCCGCTACGGAGGTAGTTTGCCATTGCAGAGGCAGTTCTAACTACAACGGTATAAACTGGACTGCAGGGAAGTTCACACGGCAGCTGGGCGGAGCCCACACCAGCTCAGCAAAGCCTCTGCAGGCAGTGAGTAGGCTGCCTCATCGCTGGGCAAGGCAGCCCTGAAAAAAAGGCAGCAGCCCAAGGGAAACTCATAAATAAAGCCCTAACTGGCCGGGCGCGGTGGCTCACGCCTGTAATCCCAGCACTTTGGGAGGCCGAGGCGGGTGGATCACGAGGTCCAGAGATCGAGACCCCGTCTCTACTAAAAATGCAAAAATTAGCTGGGCATGGTGGCACGTGCCTGTAGTCCCAGCTGCTCGGGAGGCTGAGGCAGGAGAATCGCTTGAACCCAGGAGGCGGAGGTTGCGGTGAGCCGAGATCGCGCCATTGCACTCCAGCCTGGGTAACAAGAGCGAAACTC
>PVKV010016258.1:0-51370 GCA_004027835.1 Alouatta palliata
GAACCCAGGAGGCGGAGGTTGCGGTGAGCCGAGATCGTGCCATTGCACTCCAGCCTGGGTAACAAGAGCGAAACTCCGTCTCAAAAAAAAAAAAAAAAAAAAAAAAAAAAAAAAAAAAAAAAAAAAAAAAAAAAAAAAAAAAAAAAAAAAAAAAAAAAAAAAAAAAAAAAAAAAAAAAAAAAAAAAAAAAAAAAAAAAAAAAAAAAAAAGAATCAACAATAACAATCATTCACAAACTTGCAGAAAATACAGGGGGAAATACTGTTAAACACATTCTATGAGATGTATTACCATAATACCAAAACTACACAAAGATCTCACAGGAAAACAAGGACCAATACTCCTAGAAATGTAGACCTAAAAGCTATCAACAAAATATTTGCAAATGAAATCCCATGTAAGATAAAAGGACTTATATACAACGATCAAGTGAGGATTATTCCAGAAATGTAAAGTTGATCATCAAACAACCAATTCACATAATGTATTAGCAGAATGAAGAACAAAACCCTAAAACCAAAATGTCACCTCCCTGAAACAGAAAAGGCATCTAACAAAATTCAACATCTACTCATGATAAAGACTCGCAAAAAACAAGGAAGAAAGAACATTCTCAACTACAAGATAATCTATAAAAAACCTGAAGCTGTATGTTTCACTTAATGTACTTAATGGTAAAATGGTGAATGACAATGCTTTTCCTCCAAGATCAGAAACAAAACACACATGTATATTCTTATGTCTTCTGGTGAACACTGTACTGAAACTTCTATTCAGTGCAATAAGGCAAGAAAAAAAGACATACATTATGAAAAGAAAGTAAAACATTTTATTCACAGGTGCCATAATCCTTTACGTAGAAAATCCTAAGAAATCTACAAACAAAAAAAGTTCAGCAAGGTCACAGACTACAAGATCAATCACACAAACATCAATTATATTTTTATATACTAATTATTAAATAATCTTACACAATCATCCATTATATTTTAATATACTAACTATAAATAATTTGAAAATAAAATTAAGAAAACAATTACATTCATAATAGCATCAAAAATAATACAACTTATAGAAATAAAGTTAAAGAAGTATAAAACTTCTGATATAGGAGTTAAAAAGAAATTATTTAGGCAGATAGTGAGGGTAAGAAAGTCCTCGGTAAGGTCTCCTTTTTTATAAAAAGTGGCCCCCAAGTCATTTCTCTCCAAACAAAGAGCAGCCTGAAAATCAGCCTGCAAGCATAGATAAGCAAGCATACATAAATAAGATAAGGTTGCATACACAAATGCCAGCAGCTGTGTCATTAGAAAAAGGCTACCTGTGGGCCAGGCATGTTTGACACAGGAGCTCCATCTTCCCTTTTCTTTGTCAACCATGTGTACAGTAAGAAGCAGAAAACATGGTGCTGGCCAGGTAGAAAACCTATTTACATATTAAAAAGATTAGGGTGAAATGACCAGCTTCCTCCCATGCTATGCAAACATCACATCTGGTCCAACTAATCTCTCAGGCCCTATGTATATCAGACACTGCCTCCTGAAGCTTGCCTATAAAACCCCGTGCATTTGATCATGAAACCAGAAGACCCAATCAGGTGCTCCACTCTCTCTGCTGGAGAAAGACCTGTTCTCTTTTCTCTTTCTTTTGGCTATTAAACTTCTGCTCTTAAACTCACTTCTTGTATACCCACCTCCTTGATTACCTTGGTGTGAGACAACAAACTTCAGGTACTTACCCCAGACAATGACGCTGCTTCATTTCTGCACTAAAAATCACAAAACATTGCCGAAAGAAATTTTAAAAGATCGAAATAAATACAAGAATTAAATTGAATAATTTAATTTTAGTGATGGCAACTCTCTCCCAATTGATTTAACATTCTAGGCAAGCCTTCTGAAATCCCAGCAGGCTTTTTTGAAGAAATTGAGAAGCCAAGCCCAAACTTTATATGGCAGTGTCAAGGACCCAGAATAGCCAAAACAATTTAGAGAAAGAATAGCAAAGTAAGAGAAGTCACACTTTTTGATTTTGAAATTTATAGAGATAGATACCTATAATAAATTAGTGACAAAATTGACAAGGTAATTCAATGGGGGAAAGGCTAATCTTTGCAACATGGTGCTTATATAAATAGATATCTATATGCAAAAAACCCTGAGACTCTTACCTCACACCATACACAAAAATTGACTCAAAATGGATCAAAATCTAAATGTAAGACAGAGGTGAAACTACTTAAATTCTAGTAAACTACTAGAACAAAACACAGAAGAAAATCTCTGTGATATTTGAGCTAAGTAAATATTTTTCAGCTATAACATCAAAAGTACAATAGAAGACAATATTGATAAATTCTTCATCTAAATGAAAATCTTCTGTACTTTGAAAGATTCCACTAAAAAATAAAAATATAAGCTATGGACTATGAGAAAATATTTGCAAATCATTTTTCTGTAAAGGACTTGTATTCAGAAAATATAAAGAACTTTCATAGCTCAATAATAAGACAACCTAATTTTAGAATGGGTCAAAAATAGACAAAAGATACAGACATTTCACGAAAGAAGATATACAAACGGATAATTACCACATGAAAAGATGCTCATCATGATTTTGCATGTTAACCAAAGTAGTTAGAACCAATCACTTCACACTCAGTATAATGGTGAGAACAAAAATATAAAGACAATGACAATTGGAGAAACTGGGATTCACATGCAGTGCTGGTGGAAATGTAAAATCATATGGCCAAACAGTTTGGCAATTTTTTCAAAAGTTAAACATAAGCCTATCATACTACTCAGAAAATTCACTTCTAGGTGTCTAATCAAGAGAAATGAAAGCGTGTATCTACACAAACACTTGTACAAATGGTCACAGCATCATTATTCACAACAGTTAAAAACTGGAAATAATCCAAATTTCTATTAACTGGTGAAAGAGCAAACAAAATGTGGCTTATCTATAAAATGGAATACTATTCAGTAATAAAAAACAAATTACTAATACATGCTACAATGTGAATAAATCTAATAAAATGATGCAAATAGAAAGAAACCAAATGTATATGATTATACACTGTATGTGACATTTATACAAAACGTCCCAAAAAGGCAAATTCATAGATGCTGAAAGTATATTAGTCGTTGCCTAACCCTGAGGGTAGGAAGAGGGGGGGATGACTACAAATGGGCATAAGAAGTCCTTTTGGGTGGTCAAAATGTTATAAAACTGGATTATGGTGATTGTTAGACAACTCATCGAAATTATCAAACTCATCAAATTTACACTTAAAATGGGGGAATTTTGAAAGAAATTTGTTTTAAAAATACAACATTTTGCCAGGTGCAGCAGCTCATGATTGTAATCCCAGTAGTTTGGGAGGCCGAGGCCAGAGGATCGCTTGAGCCCAGAAATTTGAGGGGGCAATTAGCTATGATCGTCCTGCTGCACTCTGGCCTGGGTGACAAAGTAAGACCCTGTCTTGAAAACAAATAAACACACAAAAACACAACCTTTTGTTTTTTTCGAGATGCAGTTTTGCTCTTGTCGCCCAGGCTATAGTGCAATGGTGGGATCTTGGCTCACTGCAACCTCCGCCTCCTGGGTTCAAGTGATTCTCCTGCCTCAACCTCCTGAGTAGCTGGGATTACAGGTGCCTGCCACCACACGCACCTAATTTTTGTATTTTTAGTAGAGACGGGGTTTCACCACATTGGCCAGGCTGGTCTCGAACACCTGACCTCAGATGATCTACCACCTCGGTCTCCCAAAGTGCTGGGATTACAGGCATGAGCCACCGTGCCTGACCAATGACAACCTTCTTTCATATATTTACTAATATTTGTTGGATACTGACCATATATAAAGTATGTTCTAGGTATCATGGAATCATCAGTGAATACAAAGGGCCTGCTCCAATAAAAACCCATATTCTAGTAGAAAGAGATAAACAAGTAAAAAACTAAATTATGAGGTCAATGGTAAGCAGCATAAAGACAATAAAAATACAGCTATTTGATGAAGGGTAATTGGGGTGAATTATAGTAACTAAATGAACCCTTGCGGCCTATGGTACTTGTCTTAGGATTTCTGCCATTCTTACAAGATCCCACTTACTAAGATATGTAACCTGTCATTAATGTGAGAGATCCACACTTCAACTTTATCTAATTTCAGATGGGCCTTTTAGAGTCAATTAGCTGAAAAGTCATTTGATTTCAGGAGAAATTTTTTATACAAATCCCTATATAATACTTATGGCAATATATAACCAATGAACAATACAGTTTGTAGAAAACAGCTAAAAATAAATAAAGTTAACTAAAAACAGAAAATACAAGCACTTTAAATACTGGGCCAGATGTTACTTTCTTTACTGCTAAGAGTGAGTGATGATGGAAATTCAAAAAGTTACTACAAGCATATTTATAATATATGGTTTCTTAGGGTCTGTATATCATTGTGAGGTATAACTCTTCAGCATATTTTGGCTGATATCATAATTAGGATGATCAAGCTATTTTATTATTTGCAACAGCTTGAAGAGCACAAAAAATAAATTAGTTCTTTAATCTAGACTAAATGTGAACCAGAAAATGGGAGGCCCTGTTCACAGAAAACTGTCTTAAAATATGACTTCAGGGGTGTGAGTGTGTGCATGTAAACAACTAAAGCTGAACTTGCATGGCACTTTCATGTGGAAAGAGAGGGTGGCCTTGTGGGCATTTAAACTAGGAGGACAGCCCAGGCAATGACTCCAAATGAAAAGAGCAGGTGGCCGTGAGCATGGACCAGGCTTATTGGCAACAGTCTTCATGTTTCTGCATGTATCAACAAGAACTAATCAACTCAAATTGTAGGAATAGCTGTACATGCCAAAAAGTCATCATCTGTTTAACACAGACCATCTGTCCAAATGAGTTGTATGTAAAAGGCTTCTACAATCAGTCTCACCTAGGAAGACTGGCACAACTTCAATAAAGACAGAGAGCATTCAGGGTCTATATCAGGCTTAGCAGCTAAGTCCTAATGATAGAGTGATTTAAATGAGGTCCAGTCTGTTTTTAATTACTCTATGAACAAAAACTTTCTCTTACAGAGAGAAGGTCAGGACAAACTGCTTCTTTCCTATAAATCTCTGAACGTGGATGTAACAATGCTACCTTTCAATACTGCAGCAACAACTCAAACTAAGTATGGTTTCTTTCACAGAGCAGTTTTCTGAGCAAAGATGCAAGGCAGCACCAAGAATATCTGTAATCAAGTGCTTATATAACAAGGTGACCCTTTTTTGGCCATTATTGGGACAACAGAAGTAACCATTCAGGTAATACCTTCCTACTATTCCTAAATCTAAATCTGATTCTAAAGGTAGAATGATCTTCTCTGAAGGCATACTTTGAGTCAAAGGCAGGAGAGAAAGCTTAGGTGGCATGGAGAAGTAGCAAGGAATGGTAGAGAACAGGGAGGAGTAGAGGAAAGTAAGAAGCAGCAGCGAGAAAAAAAGACCAACATTTAAATTGGAAAAAGTTGCATTGATAAAATCTCTCTCTTTAGTACATTTCAAACTGGTTTTTAAAAACCCTTTTGGCCGGGCGAGGTGGCTCACGCCTGTAATCCCAGCACTTTGCGAGGCCTAGGCAGGCGGATCACAAGGTCAAGAGATTGAGACCATCTTAGCTAACACGGCAAAACCCCATCTCTACTAAACATACAAAAAATTACCCGGGTGTGGTGGCATGCACCTGTAATCCCAGCTACTTGGGAGGCTGAGTCAGGAGAACTGTTTGAACCCAGGATGGGGAGGTTGTAGTGAGCCAAGATTGCGCCACTGCACTCCAGCCTATGTGACAAGACACTGTCTCAAAATAATAATAATAATAATAATAATAATAATAACCCTTTTAAGCTTAAAGGACTCATTTTTGTGTGTGTGCTGAAAACAGTGTATTTGATTATCTTACACCAAACTAAAATTAGTTTAAATCTTCTTATCAACACAGATCAATCTCAGAAAAAAAATCACATCATACAAGAATGGATAAAATTATAATATGGAAAGAGACTCATGGACATGAAGGTGAATTGTGCTTATTTTCTATCTTGGAGATTCTTCTTTATTTACGTGTTGTGTTATTTAAGCACACTGGTCATTCCTTTTGATAGAAAATACTTCTAATCCTATCTGCCCCAAGGAGATAATTTTGGGAAACAAATTCATAAAATTGCCTGTGAAAGGACTCACCAGCAGTTTGAATAACAGAGGACATTTCCATTACACTAGCACAGTGGTTCTCAAACTTTTGTGTTCATGAAACTCACCTGGAAGGTTTGCTACAATGCACATATCTGGGTTCCACCTCTAGACTTTCTAATTTAGTAGGTATGGAGTAGGGCCTGAGGATTTGCATTTTTTAAATTGCCCAGGTGACGTTGATGCTGCTGGCCTGGGGAACAAATTTGGAGAACCACTGCGCTAGCAAATACCTTCTGGCATCATGAATGGATTCCACATGGCTATGGGAAGTAAGCATTCACTTCAGATGTTTTCAATTCCTCACCTGATACAATGAGGTGCACACAATTTTCCTTTCTGCTCCGGCCTCCTCCCCTATGACTGGTCTATATCTACATATCTATCACCAATTATCCTTTTGAGAATACTGGAACAAATAATTCTTTCCCATTAAAGTAAATACCCTCTGTCTATAAATTACCTTTTCCTTAAGGGTCTCTTACATGGTGGTCTATAAGTAACTAATAAAAGAAAATCACATGAAGTCCTTTCTAATTCTTAGGCTTTCCTCTCTATTCACATTTTGTATCCATTACTTTTCAATGTACCTTTTAGTCCTGCACAGTACCAGATGTTACCTCATAGTGCTTTTTTGTTTCACAATGTTGATTGAACGTTTTACTTCCCAGTTAATCTGAATTAGCTTTTATTTCAATACCAAATGTATTCATGACAGGACTACAAATAAACCATTGGGATGCAAAGCATTTTCAACCTGTTAGTAACTATGTTTCATATTTCTTTATTATTTAAGAGTATTAATAGATTTTTACAAAGCACTGTACCATAAAGAAAGCAAATGAGGTATATCTGATGAAAGCACCTTCTACTGGGTGAACTCAAGGTTATTTGTATTAAGAGTTAACTCTAATTCAAATAAGGAAATATTAATAAAGCTAAAAGACTTGCCCAAAGGAACTTAACCTAGAGTAAAACCACGAAGTTTGATTCCCAGCCTGAAAGCCAAGATTTCAAAAATATACGTTTCTGTAGTTCTTATTCAAGTCTTTATTCCCTTTTTATTATTTTGGGCTCTCAAAATAAATACTTTGCAAGATTCCTATTATATATCAGTTTGGGCTTTCTAATTACAAGTTACAATAAATATGATAAAAGTGTAGCTTCTCTTTCCTTAAAGTTTCACATTTAAATACTTTTTGGCCCAGGAGGTTATATACTTTTTTTTTTTCCATATTATATCTAATTTCTTTAAAACAGAAAAAACCATTTAATACTGTAATCCCTGTAAGTTTTATTACATGCACTTACTATGCCCATGATACACTTTCTCTCTCCATAAAGCCTTTATTTTCCTAAGAATACCACTACATTTGCATGCTAGAATTCAACACATTTAAAAGATGGTTTCAGTGAGAATTTTTATTTTGGAGTAAGAGGGAACACACTCACCTACCGAGTATAAAAAATTAGAAAATTAGACAAAATATACAAAACAACTGGTTTCAGACATTGAAATGTTTGACATTGAAACCAGTTGTTTTATATATTCAGATATTTTATACATTCAGATATTCAGACGGTATAGGTGTATGATCCCTGAAAGAAGACAAACAAATAAGCTAAGCCTTAAAATAGCAATAAATTTTTGTTTAGATAAAGAGTCCAAACTGTGGTTCAGTGAAAGAAATCCTAAGCAGAGCACAGAAGTCTTGTTGCAGAGTTCAGGGAGGTTGAGGTGGCCAGAAATTGCATGATAGAAACTTCAAAAATAGAGTGCTACACAGAAAAACAGTTGAGTAATCAGCACAGAAGCCTTCTTGAGTTTTGCTGTATACCAAGACTACATACATGTAGAGTGAAACTCCAATTGTTTAGAAAATTGTTGTTACCAGCAAGCTGTAAATGAAACACTTCCCGTAAGTCACACAGTACAAGAAGTTCAAGTTTTGTCTAGTCAGAATGGTTGATGCCAGGTCACTCAAGCTTACTGAGAAACCAGAAACAGCTAAGCAGTTGTTAGAGAAAAGATACCCTACAGACTAGCCCTAACAAAGCTTAAAGACAAGTCTTAAAAAGATCTGATTTACAAACAACTTAAATGCCTGTCAGAATAAACAATATAAAGAAAGACAATAAAATCCAGTTAATCATCGATGTAACATCCATGTTGATAAGCATCTAATAAAAACTTAAAACATATATAATGAAATTTGATTAGTGAGTCAACAGAAAAACGCCTGGAGATGACAAAATGATAGAATTGGCACATGAGAATTTCAAAAGTCCTACTATAAATAAGCTCATCATAATTAGGAATTTAAAGGAAAACATGAATGTAATAATAACAGAAATAAAAGATATTAAAAATAACCAAATGGTACTTAATAGACAAAAAGTAAAAATTTGACATTGTAAACCCAACATGTGCATGCAACATCAAGCACATCATTATTATATTGCTAAAAACTAGTGAAATAAAGATTGTAAGAGTAAGCGGGCTTAAAAAGACATTGCATACAAAGGAACAAAATAAGAATGACTGCAGAATATCATTTATTTAAAAAATATGCAAGCCAGGAAAAATGATACAATATTATAACAGTGATGAATAGAAGCAAAAAAACCAAATTGCTAAGTCAGAAAAATTTTCTTTAAAAATTGAAAGTGAAGTAGATACACAAGATGAAAAAAATTATTCCATAAGAATGGCATGATCACAAACAAACATCTATCTCCAGGTATAAATAAAATAATACTAGATAAAAACTTGGATCTAAAAAAATGAATGTAAACTGCTAGAAATGGAAATACAAGCAATATTTTTCATATCTATTTAAAATATGATTGTTTAATGCAATAATAATAAAATTGTGTATATAACACGTAGAAGTAAATATATGACAATAATAACAGAACAAATGGAAGTGGGAAATGGAAGCATTCTTTTATGCAGTTATATATTAGACATTACGTATGATATGGTAAATATTACTTGAAAGTAGACTTTTTGTTTTTGAGACAGGGTCTTGCTCTGTTGATCTGGCTGGAGTACAGTGGCACAATCACAGATCACTGTAGCTTTGACCTCTTGGGCTCCAGCGGTTCTCCTGTCTCAGGCTTTTCAGTAGCTGGGACTATAGGAGTATGGTACCATACCTGGCTAATTTATTTATTTTTTTTAGAGATGGGGTTTCAGCATGTTGCCCAAGCTGGAATCGAATTCCTGGGCATGTGATCCACCCGCCTTAGCCTTCCAAAGTGCTGGGACTACAGATGTGAGCCACCACACCCAGCCTAAAAATAGACTTCTAGAGGCCGGGCGCGGTAGCTCACGCCTGTAATCCCGGCACTTTGGGAGGCCGAGGCGGGTGGATCACGAGGTCAAGAGATCGAGACCATCCTGGTCAACATGGTGAAACACCGTCTCTACTAAAAATACAAAAATTAGCTGGGCATGATGGCACGTGCCTGTAGTCCCAGCTACTCGGGAGGCTGAGGCAGGAGAATTGCTTGAACCCAGGAGGCAGAGGTTGTGGTGAGCCAAGATCGCGCCATTGCACTCCAGCCTGGGTAACAAGAGCGAAACTCCGTCTCAAAAAAAAAAAAGAAAAAAAAAATACACTTTTAAAGGTTCATATTGCAAATCTGGAAAAACTACTAAAAAATAAAACAAAGATAATGAGTACAGAATAGAAATAACAAACACTAAAACTACACAATTATTTAAAAGAAGGTTAAAAAATTCTAAAGAGTATAAAACTGAAAAATCAGTGAAAAATAAAAAATAAATTAAAAGGTGGTAGAACTAGACTCCACCAAGGTTAAAAAAAACCCCAAAATTATGAAACCGAAAAACCAGTGAAAAACAGAAAATAAAAGGTGAGTAGAACTAGACTATACCAAGTTGATAATTATATCAAGGGTAAAGGAGCCAAATACTCCAATATAAGTCCAGAGACTGTCAGGCTAGATTATAAATCAAAACCAAACTATGCACTATTTATGACAGCCCTACTTTAATTATTAAAGACAAAGGTGGAGTAAAAGTAGAAACATTGAAAAGGACATATTCCACAAATACTAATTATAAAACAGCTGAAGTGGCTATATTAATAACATATTGGTATATTTCAAAAGAAGCAATAATAACAGGGATAAAGAGGCATGTTTCAAAGTGATAAGAAGTCAACACATCAAGACTATATGACAATCCTAAATGTGAATGCACCTAATAGCTGAAATTCAAGAAACATGGTGGAAAGATGGAAAGAAAAAAAACCCACAATTATGGTTGGAAATTCTAAAGATCTCTCTCAGTAACTGATGGAGAAAGTATGCTAAAAATCAACAGGCATACAGAAGACCCGAACAACACTATAAAAATATTGACCCTACTGATAAGCAGAACTCTGTATCCAATAATTGCAGATTATATTATTTTTCATGCAGATGAAAGATTTACCAAGATTGGTCATATCATAAGATATGGTGAATAATTTCAAGACACTGAAATTGTGGGAAACACATTTTCTGATAACAAGGGAATTAAATTAGAAATACATTACAGAAAACTGTCAGCGATTGGCAAATACCAGGAAATTAAGAATCTTATGACTATAAACTGTTCAAAAAGGAAATAACAAGAATACTTAGGAATATTTTGAAGTGAATCAAAATTAAAACAATAAAATGTAGCTAATAGAGTTCTCAGAGGGAAATGTATAGCTTTAAATATTTATATTAGAAAAGAAATTAAGTTTCAAATCAATGATCTAAATTCTTGTCCTAGCAAGTTAGGGAAGAAATGCAAATTAAAAGTGAAAAAAATATCAATGAAGGAAAAATAAACATAAGGGCAGAAATAAATGAAATAGAAAATAAACAACAGAGAAAATCTAATAAAAGATGTTTTGTTTAAAAAAATCAGTGAAACTGATCCAGAAAAAAAGATGTGAATAATAAAAATGAAAAAGGGGCAAATAGACACAGATGCCATAGACATTAAGATAATAAAGGAATATTATGAATGCTGAATGATAATACATATAACATCTAAAATGAAATGGACATATTCCTTGAAAGACAGAAACTACCAAATTGACTGAAGACAAAATAGAAAATCTTAATACCCCATGTAAATTACATAAATTGAAGTAGTAATTAAAAATATTCTCACATAAAAAAGTCTATTCCTGATGGCTTCAGTGGTGAATATCAATAATTTTAAAAAGAAAAAATCATGATCAACTAAGAATATGGAAAAAGCAGAAAACCCTTTCCAACAAATTTACCAAAGCCAGACTTACCCTCATCTCAAACCAGACAAAATTACCAAAAGAAAACAAAATACAGAATAATATCCCTTATAAATATAGATGTCTGCACACAGTACATACTCTAAAATTGACCACACACTCAGACATAAAACAATTCTCAAAAAACTTGAGACCAGTCTGGGCAGGATGGGAAAACTCTGTCTCTACAAAAAATGAGCCAAGCGTGGTGGTGTGACCTGTGGTCCCAGACACTCAGGAGGCTGAGGTGGGAGGGTAACTTGAGTCCAGTAGGTGAAAGTTGCAGTGAACTGAGATCATGCCACTGCATTCCAGCCAGGTCAACACAGTGAGATCTTGTCTCAGTAATAGTAATAATAATAATAAGCACAATCAGAAATGACATAGACATTACCACCAACCACAAACAAAACTCTCAGAGACTAATACAAACACCACTATGCATGCAAACTAGAAAACCTAGAAGAAATGGACAAATTACTGAAAATATACAACCTCCCAGATTGAACCAGGAAGAAACTGAAACCCTGAAAAAAACCAATACTGAGTTTCAAAATTAACTCATTCATAAAAAAAGTCCACCAACCAGAAAAAGCCCTGGGCAAGATGGATCCACAAGTGAATTCTACCAGACATACAAAGAAGAGCTGGTACCAATCCTACTGTAACTATTTTAAAAAATCAAGTAGGAGGGACTTTGACCCTAACTCATTCCATGAGGCTAACATAATTCTGATACCAAAACCTGGCAGAGACACAACAGCAAAAACCTTCAGAAAAATATCCCTGATGAACATAGTTGCAAAAATCCTCAACAAAACACTAGCAAACCAAATCTAGCAGCACCTCAAAAAGTGAAGCCACCACAATCAAGTTGGCTTTATTACTGATATATATACAAGGCTGGTTCAACATATGCAAATCAGTACATGTGATTCATCACATAAACGGAACTAAAACCAAAAACCACATGATCATCTCATTAGACACAGAAAAGATTTTCAATAAAATTTATCACTTTGTCTTAAAAACCCTCAACTATGCATTGAAGAAACAGACTTCAAAATAAAAAGAGCCATCCATGGCAAACCCACAGCCAACATCATACTAAATGGGTAAAAGCTGGAAACATTACCCTTGCAAACCAGAAAAAGAAAAAGACATCCACTTTCACCATTGCTAACACAGTACTAGAAGCACTAGCCAGAGCAATCAGGCAAGAAAAAATATTAAAGGCATCTAAACAGGAAGAGAGGAAGTCAAAGTATCTCTCTTCACATACTATATGTTTTTATATGTAGAGAATCCTAGTCTCTGCCCAAAAGCTCCTAGATATGATAAACAACTTCAACAAAGTTTCAGGATACAAATTCAATATAAAAAAAAAGAAATAGCATTTCTGTTCACCAACAACATCCAAGCTGAGAGCCAAATCAAGAATGCAATCCAATCACAAAAGCCATACAGAAAATATAAACACCCTGGAATCACGAAGGGAAAAGATCTCTACAAGAGTGATAAAACACATGGATGGAGCTAGAGGTCATTATTCTAAATGAACATAATGCAGGAACAGAAAACCAAATACCTAACATGTTCTCATGTATAAGCGGGAGCTAACATTGAGAATGCATGGACACAAATAAAGGAATAACAGGCTAGGCACAGTGGCTCGTGC
Source organism: Alouatta palliata (assembly GCA_004027835.1). NCBI lineage: Eukaryota > Metazoa > Chordata > Mammalia > Primates > Atelidae > Alouatta > Alouatta palliata. The sequence goes on from PVKV010016258.1 coordinate 13,235, forward strand.
CTGTAATTCCAGCACTCTAGGAGGCCGAGGTAGGAGGATTGCTTGACCCAAGAGTTTGTTCATTTGGGACCAGCCTGAACAACAGAGCAGGACCCCATCTCCACAAAAAATTTAAAAATTGGCAGGGCATGGTGGAATGTGTCTGTCCCAGCTACTGCGGAGGCTGAGGCAGGAGGATTGCTTGAACACAGAAGGTTGAGGCAGCAGTAAGCGGTGTTCATGCAACTGTACTCCAGCCTGAGCATCAGACCAAGACTTTGTCTCACACACAAAAAAGAAGGGAATAGTAGAAATAAGGACTTACTTGAGGGTGAAGTACTGGAGGAGAGTTGAAGACTGAAAAACTACCTATTGGGTACTATGCTTATTACCTGGGTGACAAAATAATCTGTACACCAAACCCCTGTTACACACAATGTAAGAAACCTGCATATGTACCCCCAGAACCTAAAATATAAGTTGGAAAAAAAATACATACATACATACGTATATACGTACATCCATAAACACAGATGATGTTTAACTGTTGTAGGGGGAACATTGCAGAGACAATGAAGTAATCAGTTCCTTCTTGCCATTCTGCTGCCAATCCTTGTCAGCTGTATGGAAATAAATCCAATGGTTGACAGGTCCTCCCAGATGTGAATAAATGAATCTTCTTTCAAAAATGTAATATTTAATAGCTTTGAGGTAGAACTAACAATGGAAAAAGCTACAATCAAGTTTACTGCAATCTTATGCAGTAAAATGACAGTAAAACTCCAATACAGATTCTAACTAGTCTCTCACCTGTATGAAAAAATATGATAATCTTCTACATTTGCAATACAGAAGAGGAGGCTGGGCAATACAGCGAGATCTTGTCTCTACTAAAATTTAAAAAATTAGCTGGGCGTGTGGCACATGCCTGCAGTCCCGGCTACTTGGTGGACTGAAGTGGAAGGATCGCTTGATTCCCAGAAGTCAAGGCTGTAATGAGTCCTGCTGATGTCACAGCACTCCAGCCTGGGCAACAGAGCAAGACCCTGTCTCAAAAAATAAATACATAAAAATAAAAACAAAATAAAATACAGAAGAAGTCTAGGTGTGGTGGCTGATGCCTGTAATCCCAGCACTTTGGGAGACCAAGTCACGAGGATCACTTGATCCCAGAAAGTTGAGGCTACAGTGAGCCATGATTGTGCCCTTGCACTCCAGCCTGAGCCACAGAGTGAGATTCTGTCTCTAAAAAATAATAAGAAAAAAAAATACAGAAGAGGAGAGATTGTTTATAAGATGTTAGCAGTGGTATTCAATGCCTATAGAGTTTACTTATTTACTGTAAGACACTTGTATAGCAATATACTCAAATTATTTTCCTGACGGATTAAGGAAATTCTATCCTAAAGCCAACAGAATGTGTGATGGCTTAAATTTTCATAAATATTTTTTCATCTTAATATGATTCTCATCTGTCTATACAACAATTTATTAACAATTTAATGAGAACAAAGCTGCAGTATGAAAATATCTCTATTTCTTATTTTCAGATTAAAAATAAGAAACTGCAGACACTATGGGAATAAATTTGAGACTGCGATAGGTCTCTAGATTCCTTAAACAGCCATGTAAAATACAATGTATCAAGCAAAAGTAATTATAAAGTATTTTTTGAGTTTTTTATGGGAAGATATATGCAATTTAACATCCAATAGTCTTCAGTTTCCAGGTCATATTATTAAATATCAGCCTCTGTGAGGGAACTTTGCTATCATAACAGAACAGAACAATGCACCAGCCTGTTCAGTTTCCAAAAGGATCATGCAGGTCTCCTAAAATTACAATACTATACTGAGACTTCAGATACCTTTCCTTTTAAAGACATAATTCTAAAATTTAAACTGGGAGTAGAGTGGGTGATTAGGGTCTAAACCATGGTTCTAATCCTGGTGAGTTTTCTTATTATATGTATTTTAAAACATTAAAATGTGTATCTTCCTTATCTGGATACTATTCATTTTTCATCCATGAAGAAATGTAACCAGACACTCGATCAGATTAAAAGAGAAATGGACAATTTTTATATTCCTGAGCGTTAACAGCAGGTCTGCCTTTCTTAAAATCCTCTCCTACTTTAATTTCAATGAGGCACATGCTAGGGTTCCTGCCAGGTCAAGTGCAAAGTAAATTCTTCATTAAAAAAAATCATTTAAAGAACATTCATGCAACTTTCAAGAAACTATTTTGAATACCAAAACAAATGCAAAGAAATCCTAATAAATAATTCATAGAAGCTGTGAAATGCCATCTTGAGAGTCAAAACTTGGTTGTTGTGCTAAGGGCATTTTTCCTCTTTAAAAAGAAAAGTTTCTCATACAATAGGTTTCATTACAAGAACATATTGATTGAAACTAGTTTCATTGCCACTAATGTTCTGCTTAATTTTAAAGATAACATAATATTGAAAAGAATAATGTGTTCTATTAATAATATTTTATTGAAAAGAATAAACTGATTTATTGCATTTGTTTGTCCAAATAAGCACACAGATGATATGCTATAAATCTTCTTGAGTCTAAACAGAAGGCTGAGATGCAACTGGATAAAAATAAAAAGTTATCATAAAACATAATGAAAAATCCAATTTGAAAATTAAACAGTGCACTGCCCAGCTTCATGCTTTGTTTAGGGTCTGAAGCTTGCAATGAAGATGAAAGAGCAGCTCTAGTATGGTTAAAATGGCTATTGTGAGTCTTCATTTGGGGAATCCTATACAAATAATTAAAATCTGTTAGGGAAAGTCTGGTCATTTAGCTTCTCAGGCAATTCAATCTAATCTCATTGAAGGTACACTTTAAACTGAAGTAGCGTATTTTTTATTTAAAAATACTTTAAAAGTTGAATTTTTATTTTTGGGGGTAAGAGGGGGCAGAAATTAACATAAGACTTGTGTTCACAAACTAAAGTACTTCTCCCTGAAGCTTTAGTTTTCAATGAGCTGACTCAAAGTCACTCTATGTGCGTATGTGCAAACAGGAACATGGACATATGCAAACTATTTCTAGCAGATGATATCTGAAAGGATGCCATTAGGCCATTCCTCTAAAAGGTGATCCATACACCTTCTGGAAAGCAATGTTTACATTTCACAGCCAAGAGTTAGGATTATGTCCCATTACATATTTGCCACTGATTCTACATAAAATTGATCATTTATCTGCAGCTGATTTCATCACATAAAAAGCTGTTACAGATCTCTTACTATTTACCATTCTGAAAAATTCTTTTTTGTCTAAATTTATATACAGGATTCTCAACATTAGGAAATCTAACATGTGCTATAATCTTTCAAGTTAATTTTGCATAGGAAAAGTTATTTAACTATTTTTAAGAAATACCTATGTTTTGGCTGGGCATGGTGACTCATGCCTGTAATTCCAACACTTTGGGAGGCTGAGGCGGGTGGATCACCTGAGGTCAGGAGTTCAAGACCAGCTTGGCCAAAATGGTGAAACCATGTCTCTACGAAAAATACACAAATTAGCTGGGCATGGTGGCGTGTGCCTGTAATCTCAGCTACTTGGGAGGATGAGGCAGGAGAATCGCTTGAACCTGGGAGGCAGAGGTGGTGGCCTGTGCCTGTAATATCAGCTACTCAAGAGGATAAGGAAGGAGAATCACTTGAACCCGGAAGGCAGAGGTTGCAGTGAGCCCAGATCACGCCATTGCACTTCAGCCTGGGTGACAGGATAAGACTCTGTCTCCAAAAAAGAAGAAATACCTATGTTTCACCTGCTTGCTGTGTCCAGCAACCTTAGTCACCGCACCCCACCTGTGCAGAGATCTTTGTGCAGAAGGGCCCTCTGCTCCATGCTGAGGCAGATCTCCAGGCATTTGGAGCATCACTCACCTGGACCAGCAGACTGGTCCCCACCTCCCACGCTTCCTGTGTGAAGATCCTGGTGCAAGAAGACCCTCTGTGCTTCGTGGCAGAAAGATCATCAGGGATTTGTTTCACCCACTCATCTGGTTCAGCAGCCCAAGCCACCTTGAACATAGATCAAGGTATAGTGAAACCCTCTACACTCCATGCCCAGGCAGATCTCCACGCATTCAAAGAAACTGCTTGCCTGGTCCAGCAGTCTGAGACACCACACACCTCCTATGCAGAGATCTTGATGCACAGGGCCTTCTCTGTTCCATGCCCAGGTGGATGTCAAGACATCTGGAGCACGCATTTGGATTAAGAGTATAGGCTGCTGCTGGGAGACAATCCAAGACGGCTGAATAACAACAGCTCTGGAGTGCAGTTCTCAGTGAGAACGCAGAGGCCACTGCAGGTGATCCCCACGCAAGCAGGGTCTGGAGTGGACCTCCAGCAGTCCTACAGCAGAGGGGCCTGACTGTTAGAAGGAGACTGAAAAACAGAAAGAAATAACTTCATCGTCAACAAAAAGGACATCTACTCAGAGACCCCATCTGAAAGTCACCAACTACAAAGACCACAGGTAGATAAATCCACAAAGATGGGAAGAAATCAGTGCAAAAAGGATGAAAACACCCAAAACCAGAATGCTTCTCCTCCTCCAAGGGATCACAAGTCCTCACTAGCAAGGGATCAAGGCTGGATGGAGAACGAGTCTGATGAATTGACAGAAACAGGCTTCAGAAAGTGGGTAATAACAAACTTCTCTGAGCTAAAAGAACATGTTTTAACCAAATGCAGAGAAACTAAGAACCTTGAAAAAAAGTTTGACAAAATGCTAACAAGAATAAACAGCTTAGAGAAGAATATAAATTAATTGATGGAGCAGAATAACACAACAAGAGAACTTCACGAAGCATACACAAGTTTTAATAGCCAAATCGACCAAGCAGAAGAAAGGATATCAGAGATTGAAGATTAACTCAATGAAATAAAATAAGAAGGCAAGATTAGAGAAAACAGAGTGAAAAGAAATGAACAAAGCCTCCAAGAAATATGGGATTACGTGAAAAGGCCTAATCTACATTTGATAGGTGTACCTGAATGTGACAGAGAGAATGAATCCAAGCTGAAAAACGCTCTTCAGGATATTATCCAGGAAAAGTTCCAAAACCTAGCAAGGCAGCCCAATATTCAGGTCCAGGTAATACAGAGAACACTACAAAGATATTCCTCAAGAAGAGCAACCCCAAGGCACATAATCGTCAGATTCAGCAGGGTTGAAATGAAGGAAAAAATGCTAAGGGCAGCCAGAGAGAAAGGTCGGGTTACCCACAAAGGGAAGCCCATCAGACTCACAGCGGATCTCTTGGCGGAAACCCTACAAGCCAGAAGAGAGTGGGGGCCAATATTGAACATCCTTAAAGAAAAGAACTTTCAACCTAGAATTTCATATGCAGCCAATCTAAACTTCGTAAGTGAAGGAGAAATAAAATCCTTTACGCACAAGCAATTGCTGAGAGATAAAATCACAACCAGGCCTGCCTTACAAGAGCTCCCGAAAGAAGCACTAAACATAGAAAGGAACAACCAGTACCAGTCACTCAAAAAACCTACCAAATGGTAAAGAGCATTGACACAATGAAGAAACTGTGTCAACTAATGGGCAAAACAACCAGTTAACATCAAAATGGCAGGATCAAATTCACACATAACAATATTAACCTTAAATGTAAATGAGCTAAATGCCCCAATCAAAAGACACAGAACAGCAAATTGGATAAAAAGTCAAAACCCATCAGTGTGCAGTATTCAGGAAATTCATCTCACATGCAAGGATAAACATAAGCTCAAAATAAAGGGATGGAGGAGAATCTACCAAGCAAATGAGAGCAAAAAAAAAAGGAGCAGGAGTTGCAATCCTATTCTCTGATAAAATAGACTTTAAATCAACAAAGATAAAAGAAACAAAATAGGGCATTATGTAATGGTAAAAGATCAATGCAACAAGAAGATCTAACAATCCTAAATATATATGTACCCAATGCAGGAGCACCCAGGTACATAAAGCAAGTTCTTAACGACCTACAAAGAGACTTAGACTCCCACACAATAATAGTGGGATACTTTAACACTCCACTGTCAATATTAGACAGATCAATGAGACAGAAAATTAACAAGGATATCCAGGACTTGAACTGAGATCTAGACCAAGCAAACCTAATAGACATTTACAGAACTCTCCACCCCAAATCCACAGAATATACATTCTTCTCAGCACCACATCACACCTACTCTAAAACTGACCACATAATTGAAAGTAAATCACTCTTCAGCAAATGTGAAAGAATGGAAATCATAACAAACAGTCTTTCAGACTGCAGTGCAATCAAATTAAAACTCAGGATTAAGAAACTAACTGAGAACTACACAACTTCATAGAAACTGAACAACTGGCTCTTGAATATTGACTGGATAAACAATGAAATGAAGGCAGAAATAAAGACGTTCTTCGAAACCCACAAGAACAAAGACACAACATACCAGAATCTCTGGGACACATTTAAAGCAGTGTCTAGAGGAAAATTTATAGAAATAAATGCCCACATAAGAAGCAAAGAAAGATCTAAAATTGACACCCTATCATCAAAATGAAAGAGCTAGAGGAGCAAGATCAAAAAAACTCAAAAGCTAGCAAAAGACAAGAAATAACTAAGATCAGAGCAGAACTGAAAGATAGAGACACAAAAAACTCTTAAAAAAATTAATAAATCAAGGAGCTGGTTTCTTGAAAAGATCAACAAAATAGACACACCACTAGCCAGATTAATAAAAAAGAAAAGAGAGAAGAATCAAACAGATGCAACAAAAAAATAATAAAGGGCATATCACCACCAATTCCAAAGAAATACAGACTACCATCAGAGATTACTACAAACAACTCTATGCACATAAACCAGTAAACCTGGAAGAAATGGATAAATTCCTGGACACTTGCACCCTCTCAAGCCTAAACCAGGAAGTCAAAACCCTGAAAAGACCAATAACAAGGGCTGAAGTTGAGGCAGCAAATTAATAGCCTCCCAACCAAAAAAATCCCAGGTCTAGATGGGTTCACAGCCGAATTCTACCACATGTACAAAGAGGAGCTGGTACCACTCCTTCTGAAACTATTCCAAACAATCCAAAAAGAGGGAATCCTTCCCAAATCATTTTATGAGACCAACATCATCCTGATAACAAAACACGGCAGAGACTCAACAAAAAAGAAAACTTCATGCCAATATCCATGATGAACATAGATGCAAAAATCTTCAATAAAATACTGGCAAACCGACTGCAATAGCACATCGAAAAGCTTATCCATCAAGATCAAGTAGGCTTCATTCTGGGGATGCAAAGCTGCTTCAACATATGCAAATCTGTAAACGTAATTCACCACATAAACAGAACCAAAGACAAAAACCACATGATTATCTCAATAGATGCAGATAAGTCCTTCAACAAAATTCAACAGCCCTTTATGCTAAAAACTCTCAAGAAACTAGGTATCAACGGAACATATCTCAAAATAATAAAAGCTATTTATGACAAACCCACAGCCAATATCATACTGAATGGGCAAAAAAACTGGAAGCCTTCCCTTTGAAATCTGACACTAGACAAGGATGCCCTCTCTCACCACTCCTATTCAATATAGTATTGGAAGTTCTAGCCAGAGCAATCAGGCAAGAAAAAGAAATAAAGGGTATTCAATTAGGAAAGGAGAAAGTCAAATCATCTCTATTTGTAGATGACATGACTGTATATTTATAAGACCCCATCATCTCAGCCCAAAATCTCCTTTAACTGATAAGCAACTTCAGCAAAGTCTCAGGATACAAAATCAATGTACAGAAATCACAAGCATTCCTATACACCAATAACAGACAAACAGACAGTCAAATCATGAGCAAACAACTTCCATTCATAATTGCTACAAAGAGAATAAAATACGTAGGAATACAACTAACAAAGGACGTAAAGGACCTCTTCATGGAGAACTACAGACCACTGCTCAAGGAAATAAGAGAGGACACTAACAGATGGAAAAACATTCCATGCTCATGGTTAGGAAGAATCAGTATCGTGAAAATGGCTATACTGCCCAAAGTAATTTATAGATTCAGTGCTATCCCCATTAAGCTACCTCTGACCATCTTCACAGAACTGGAAAAAACCACTTTAAACTTCATATGGAACCAAAAGAGAGCCCACATAGCCAAGTCAACTCTAAGGAGAAAGAACAAAGCTGGAGGCATCATGCTACCTGACTTCAAACTATACTACAAGGCTACAGTAATCAAAACAGCATGGTACTGGTACCAAAACAGAGATATAGACCAATGGAACAGAACAGAGGCCTCAGAGGCAACACAACACATCTAAAACCATCTGATTTTTGATAAACCAGACAAAAACAAGCAAGGGGGAAAGGATTCCTTATTTAATAAATGGTGTTGGGAAAACTGGCTAGCCATGTGCAGAAAGCAGAAACTGGACCCCTTCCTGACACCTTACACTAAAATTAACTCCAGATGGATTAAAAACTGAAACATAAGACCTAACACCATAAAAACCCTGAAGGAAACCTAGGCAAAACCATTCAGGACATAGGCAGAGACAAGGACTTCATGACTAAAACACCAAAAGCCTTGACAACAAAAGCCAAAATAGACAAATGGGATCTAATTAAACTCCAGAGCTTTTGCACAGCAAAAGAAATAATCTTTAGAGTGAACAGCCAACTAACAGAATGGAAAAAATTGTTCCAATCTACCCATCCAAAGGACTAATAATCCAGAATCTACAAAGAACTAAACAGATTTACAAGAAACAAACCCATTTAAAAGTGGGCGAAGGATATGAACAGAGACTTTTCAAAAGAAGACATATATGAGGCCAAGAAATATATGAAAAAATGCTCATCATTACTGGTCATTAGGGAATGCAAATCAAAACCACATTGAGATACCATCTCATGCCAGTTAGAATGGTGATCATTAAAAAATCTGGAGACAACAGATGCTGGAGAGGATGTGGAGAAATAGGAACACTTTTACACTGTTGGTGGGAGTGTAAATTAGTTCAACCATTGTGGAAGACAGTGTGTCAATTCCTCAAGGACCTAGAAATAGAAATTCCATTGACACAGCAATCCCATTACTGGGTATGTATCCAAAGGATTATAAATCGTTCTATTATAAAGACACATGCACATGTATGTTCATGGCAGTACTGTTTACAATAGCAAAGACCTGGAATCAACACAAATGCCCATCAGTGATAGACTGGACAGGGAAAATGTGGCACATATACACCATGGAATACTATGCAGCCTTAAAAAACGATGAGTTCATGTCCTTTGTACAGACATGGATGAACTTGGAAACCATCATTCTCAGCAAACTGACACAAGAACAGAAAATCAAACACCACATGTTCTTGCTCATAGGCGAATGTTGAACAATGAGAACACACGGATACAGGGAGGGAAGCATCACACACTGAGGTCTGTTGGAGGGGACTGGGGAGGGACAGTGAGGGGTAGGGAGTTAGGGAGGGATAACATCAGGAGAAATGCCAGATATAGGTGATGGGGATGGAGACAGAAACCACATTGCCATGTATGTACCTATGCAACAATCCTGCATGTTCTTCACATGTACCCCAGAACCTAAAGTGCAATAAAATATATAAAAACATAAATAAATAAAAAAGAGTATAGGCTGCTGCACATTCCCATGCAGAGAACTTGGAGTCTTGGATTTTCACAGTTCAATGCCTATGCACACTTCTGGGCACATGGTGGCCACCCCCTGGATCCTCCCTTGGCACTGGTGCTTATGCCTTCCATTGGGGATCTCTAGGTGTACCTGTCTGGTCTATATCTGTCATTCCTGGTTCTTGCCTCCCAGCCCAGCGAGGTTGATCAGGGAGCTCACACCACTTAGTATTCCATGAACCAGCTAATTTCCTAAAGCAACAGAAAACCTACTGCCAGTAAACAAGGATCATGTTAGCCGCAGCAAGCTCTCACCTATAAGTGCCACATAGGTGGCACTTATAGGTGAACTGCCATGATAGAATGAACTGCACAGCCAGATATAAAACCTGCCAAAAGAAGTACATAGGACTGAAGCAAAGCCAAAAGCCAAAAGATCTTACCCAGCATTCTCTATAGTCACCCTCCTGGAGAGACAGAGCAGGAAAAGGTAAAGAAAAAAATAAAACAATAATAATAACACTATAGAGAAAGAAAAAGAAAATATCTTGTCTGCACAAAAATAATTACAAAAAATTAGAAATGCCAGCATCATCAGATGAGAAGGAATCAGCATGTGAGTTCTGGCACCATGAAAAATCTGAATGTAGTGACACCACGAAAGGATTGAAATAACTCTCCAGCAATGGTCAGTAATCAAAACAGAAACTTAGAAATGGCAGATAAAGAATCAAAAGCATGGCTTGCAAGGAAGCTCAATGAGATTCAAGACAAGGTTAAAAATAAACACAAAGAAACTTCTAGAGCAATCTAGGAAATGAAGAAAGACATAAAAATCATTAAAATAATCAATCAGTGCTTCTAGAATTGAAAAACTCACTTAAGGAATTTCAAAATACAAACGAAAGGTTTTTCAATAGACTGGACCACACAGAAGAAATGGTTTCAGAGATTAGGACTGATCTTTCAAACTAACCCAGTCTGGCAAAAGTCTGTGAGAACTTTGGGATTATGTAAAGAGACCAAGATTAGCGTTCTTGAGATAGGAGAAAACGGAAACAACCTGGAAGATATACTTGAGGAAAGAGTTCAAAAACTATCTACCAAAACTGTTTCTAAAAATCAAGGAGAAGGGACTCCTCCCCAACTCATTTTACAAAGCCAGTATCATCCTGATACCACAATCTGACATGGATACAATGAAAAATAAAAACTATAGTCCAATGTCTCTGATGAAGACAGGCACAAAAATCTTCAACAAAATCGTAACAAAAGTTAACTCACTATGATCAAGTAGGCTTTATTCCTGGGATGCAAAGTTGGTTCAACATATACAATTTAATATGATTTACCACATAAACAGAATTAAAAACAAAAACCATATGATCATCTCAATAGATGTAAAATAGCTTTCAATAAAATCCAACATCACTCCATGATAAAACCCTAAAGAAACCAGGCATGGAAGGAACATTCCTCAAAATAACAAGAGCTATCTAAGACAAAGCTATAACTAACACCATACTATCCAGGCAAAAAGTGGAAGCCTTCCCCTTGATAACTGAAACAAGACAAGGATAACCACTCTTACCACTCCTATTCAACATAGTACTGGAAATGCTAGCCAGAGCAATCAGGCAAAAGAAAGAAACAGAAGGCATTCAAACAGGAAAAGAAGTCAAACTCTCTCTTTTCAGAGACCATATGATTCTATACCCAGGAAACCGTAAAGACTACATCAAAGGGTTCCTGGAACCGATAAATGATGTCAGCAAAGTTTTAGGATACAAAATAAGTGTAGAAAAATGAGTAGCATTTCTATACACCAACAATGTTCAAGCTGAGGGCTAAAACAATAATACAATCCCATTTACAGTAGCCACATATACACAAAAAAATACCTAGGAATACATCTAACCAATAGCTAAACACTTCTACAAGGAGAACTATAAAACACTGCAGAAAGAAATCACAAGTGACACAAACAAATTTAAAAAATCCCATGCTCATGGATTAGAAGAACCAATCTAGTTAAAATAGCCATACTACCCAAAGCAATCTACAGATCAACACTACTTGTACCAAACTAGCCATGTCATTTTTCACAGAATTGGGAAAAAACTACTCTAAAATTCATATCAAACCAAAAAAAGAGCCTGAATGGCCAAAGCAATCCTAAACATAAAGAACAAAGCTGGATGCATTATACTACTTGACTTCAAACTATACATACTACAAGGATATAGTAACCAAAACAGCATGATACTGGTACAAAAACAGACACATAAAGCAGTGGAACAGAATAGAGAACACAGAAATAAATCCACACACCAACAGCCATCTGATCTTTGACAAAACTGACAAAAACAAGCAATGGGAATGATGCCCTATTCAATTAATGGTGCTGGGATAAGTGACTAGCCATATGGAGAACAAAACTAGATCCCTACCTTTCACAGTGTACAAAAATTAACTCAAGATAGATTAAATATTTAAATGTAAGACCCTCAAACTGTAAGAATCTGATATGGTTTGGATCTGAATTTGATACGGTTTGGGTGTCCCCACCCAACTCTCATATCAAACTGTAATTCCCAGTGTTGGAGGTGGGAGGTGATTGCATGATAGTGATGGATTTCCCCCTTGGTACTGTCCAGAGTACTCATGAGATTTGGTTGTCTAAAAGTGTGTAGCACCTCCCTTGACCCCTCTCTTGCTCCTGCTCTGGCCATGTAAATGTGCCTGCTTCCCGTTCATCTTCTACCATGATTGTAAGTTTTCTGAGGCCTTCCCAGAAGCACATCCTGCTATGCTTCCTGTATAGCCTGCAGAACTGTGAGCCAATTAAAACTCTTCTTTATAAATTACCCAGTCTCAGGTATTTCTTTACAGCAATGTGAGAACAAACTAATACAGAATCCTAGAAGAAAATCTCAGAAACATTACTTGGGATGTGGGCCTTGGGAAAGAATTTATGACTAAGTCCTCAGAAGCAATTGTAACAAAACCAAAAATCAACAAGTTATATCCAATTAAACTAAAGAACTTCTGCACAGCAAAAATAACTATGAACAGAAAGCAGACAACCTACAGAATGGAAGAAAATATTTGCATGCAGTACAACCAACAGAGGTCTAATATACATAGTTTACAACAAATTTAATTCAACAAGCAAAAACCAAATACCACCATTAAAAAATGGGCAAAAGACATGAACAGACAATTCTCAAAAGAAGACATAAAAGTGACCAACAAGCATAAAAATTTACATCATCACTAATCATGAGAGAAACGCAAATCAAAACCACAATGAGATACTATCTTACACCAGTCAGAATAACTATTAGTAAAAATGTCAACAAAACAACAGATGTTGGTGAGGATGTGGAGAAAAGGACTGTTTATACATTGCTGGTATGAAATAAATTAGCTCAGCCATTGTGGAAAACAGTCTGGAGATTTGTCAAGAAACTTAAAACAGAATTGCCATTTGACCAAGCATTCCCATTACTGGGTATGTATCCAAAAGAAAATAAATCATTTACCAAAAAGACACATGTACTTGCATGTTCACCACAGAGCTATTCATAATAGTAAAGACATGGAATCAACCTAGATGCTTATCAATAGTGAATTAGATAAGAAAATGTGGTACACATATATCATGGGATACTTCACAGTCATAAAAAGAATGGAATCATATCCTTTGCAGAAACATGAATGCAGTTGGAGGCCATTTTCCTAAGTGAATTAATGCAGGAACAGAAAACCAAATACTACATGTTCTCATTTATAAGTGGGAGCTAAATATAGGGTACTCATGGATATGAAGATGGCAACAGACACTGGGGACTACTGTGAGGAGAGGGAGATGGACAAGGTATGAAAAACTGTTAAGTATTGTTCTCAGAAGTTGGGTGACAGGATCATTTGCACCCCAAACCTCAGCATCATTTAATATATGTAGATAACAAACTTGCACATGTACACCATAAAAATTTACTAAACTACACTCCAGAATGCAATTAGTTTCTGGCTTAAGGAATAACCACAACCTGGTTAAATCATTCATCTACTGTATAAGATACCATAATTTATTTAAACAGTCCCTTATTAGTGGAAAGTGAGATACTGGGCTGACTACTGAGCCTTGGTTCACTCTACGTCCCCTCAAATAATTATAAAATTTGGGAATCTACAAATCACATATTCCAAACTCCCTTGCAGTCAGCTCTACGGATGTCAATTAGGTTCTGCCTATTTCACATAACTTTGTAAGTTTCCTTTTTGTTACCACTGGCAAGAACAATGGTGAAAACACAAAAATTCTTCTCAGCAATGACATCCCGGGGAATACATTTTAGTTTTCTGGGTAAGAAGCAGCAGTTGTGGAAGCAGCAGAAACACTAATGACTTGTTGGTCTGGCTTCTAAATGCCTAGATTGCATTGATGGGAGTCTATTCTCTAGTTTCCTGGGTGTTGTGACAGTGGCGAATAGATTGCTTCTGATTTCAACACAGCTCCAGTGTTGTTTTCAGAGAATTACTGTCTTAATATATAGGTTCTGTATTATTCTGAAGTCAGTACTGGAAGTCTAACCAACCTGCTTCAGTCCTTTCAAAGCTTTAATATACTTATTTTCTAGTATTACATTCCTTCCTGACAAAATACCTACAAAGGTAGTCCTGAATCCTGACTGATAATCTTTTGCTATTACTAAAAATGCAGTCTTTTTATTTTTTTCTTAATTCAGGTAAAATGTATACACTGTAATATTCACCTTTCTTATTAAGTTTTCAAATTTTGAGAAATGCAACTGAGTAATCATTATGAAAATTAAGATAATTCCATCATACTAAAGATTACCCATGCTCCTTTGTAATCAACCTCTCCTCCAACTTCAGCCTATTTATTTATGTCTCTGTAGTTTTCGTTTTCTGGGATGTCATAAAAATGGATTTATTTCGAATTTGGCTTCTTTCACTTCGCATTTGAGATTCATGTACATATATTGTATGTACCAAATTCTTTCCCTTTCTTGCTGTGTAGGATCATTTAGATTATTTTCTGCTTTTAGTGAACATCAATAAAGCCACTACAAAGACTCACGTACTGGCTTTCATGTGCAGATAGATTTTCATTTCATTTAGGTAAACACCTATGACTTAATTCAGGTGAAAAGTAGACCTGGATTAGGATGAGAGCAGTGAAGTTGGTAAGAAACGCTGGGAATTGGGATATATTTACGATGAAGAGTGGACTGGATTTGGTGATGGACTGGATCTGCAGTGTGAGAACAGAGAGAAGCGAGTTACGACTCTAAAGACTGTTTTCCTTGAGAAATAGGAAGAATGACAATGCCATTTACTGAGGTGAATAGGTAATGCAGTGGCAGGTTGGGGAGGAAACTCAAGAATTCAATTTTAGCTATGCTAAGTGTGAGATATTAGTGGACAGCTCACATATGTACTGTTTCCTTAATTAGACTGAAATCCTTTAGGGCACAATCTATATCTTTTACTAACATACAGTTTCCTATAATAGCAGGGGAATAGATTAGAAGATTTAGATTAGAAGATTTGGGGGTGTTTTCAGCCCCTATATTTTTGCGGTGAGAGCTATGCTGTCCCAGTTGTAAATTTACAAGTGCACTAAGCTTCTTGTATCTCACAAACGGCTACTTGTAAGGTACCTATATTTAAGTGAATATGGTAATGCATGTGTATAACAACAACAACAAAAATTCCACTTTCTTGAGAGCATGAAGCAATTTCATGATTAGAAAATTTTTCTATGTTATTTCATTTTTTTTTGTCAATTATTGTTATATATACCTCTATCCTCTTAAACAACTTTAATTCCCTAAGTCACAGTGTGGTATAATCTCAGATGATAGCATCATTTTAATCAGGTTCCAAGGCTAGACATCATATTTAGCTTTGATGTTGCCCTAACAATCAGAAAGGATCTCAAAGAGCCCAACTAACATTACCTCTTATTCTTCCACAGTACAGACAATGCTTATCTCCATCACCTTCCCTTTAGTGGATCTACAATGAAGACTAACGCACTTTGTTAAGTCCCGATGTGATCCAAGCTAACTACAGTGACCAAATTCTGGCACCAGAATTAATACATTTAATAGCAACAGAAAAGTGCCTCATTAAATAGATCCACACAATGGTGTCAATTCCTTTTAAGATACTTTTAATCTCTAAATGAGGCAAATTCATTACTGTATCTCAGCAATTCTGATATTTTGCAAGATGTTATGCTCTTCTACTCACCAAGTATATTTTCCATGATATGCCTCCTTGCTCAGCTATGTCATGGGAAGCTTTGCCTTATTTTTTCTAATGCCTAAGGCCTCTTCATGACAATTTCTATTTCAGCTGCCTAAATTTTGTGACTAACATTTTCTGAATAAATACTCTCAGAAAATTAGGAACTACGTAAGGGAAGAGAACCTCACTGCCTTAAACAAATTAGGTACACGTATTTTCTTTTCCTTGTAATAAAGTCTCTGGAAGATTGTGGCTATTTAAGCAGCCCTACAATGCCATCAGGGACTTCAGATTCTTCTATCTTTTGACTCAGACACAGACTTTCCACCTTATACTCACAAAATGGTTGCTCAATCTCTAACATTAGGACAACATTCCACAAAACAGTCTTTCAACTTGACCTACTGATATCTGGACCAGATAATTCTTTGCTCTGAGGATGGTCTTGTACACTGTAGGATGTTTAGCAATATCCCTGGCCTCGACTTGCTAAAGTAGTAACCCCCAGTTTAACAACCAAAAACGTCTCCAGATATTGCCAAATTTCTCCTGGGGGTCAGAATCACCTTAATTGAGAACTGCTGCCAGAAAAAAAAAAAAAAAAGAGAATGGACAAAAGACAAAAAGAGGAATAACAGTGGTGCCTGTTACACCCACTACCTCTCCCTGGCCCTCTATCCTCTTACTGAGATTTCTTAGAAGCCCCGTGGAACAATTTCTTTTATTTCACTAGCCAGAACTGTACCTCAGTGCCACGCCATCTGCAGAGGAGGTTCAGCAATGTAGGATTTAACTAGGGACATTGTTATTCCCCGTAACCATAGCATTTAGTTAAGAAAGAAAGATGGTAAAGAAATGGATAATAGGCTGGGCGCGGTGGCTCACGCCTGTAATCCCAGCACTTTGGGAGGCAGAGGTGGGCGGATCACGAGGTCAAGAGATCGAGACCATCCTGGTCAACATGGTGAAACCCCGTCTCTACTAAAAATACAAAAAAATTAGCTGGGCGTGGTGGCGCGCACCTATAGTCCCAGCTACTCGGGAGACTGAGGCAGGAGAATTGCTTGAACCCGGGCGGCGGAGGCTGCAGTGAGCCGAGGTCGCGCCACTGCACTCCAGACTGGCGCCTCGTAACAGAGTGAGACTCTGCCTCAAAAAAAAAAAAAAAAAAAGAAAGAAATGGATAATAGGTAGGCAAATAGCAGTATCTACCAGAAAAAGTGTTTCAGTACCTTATTTTCAAGACAATTTTCTTCTACTCTTTAAACTGACATTCTTTACTATATACTTGCAGATGCTCCTAAGATTTTTAAAGGAAGTTGTATCCTCATTTGTGTCTTATGAAGAACTTGCAAGAAGATACTTTGCAGAAGTTGTCTTTTCCCTTGAGAACTGGCTATACTTTCCTAGTTTCTAGGATTCCAATGACGTAAAAGTTAGACCTCTGACAGTATACCAAAAGTCCTTAAGGCTCTTGTGTAATTCCCCCCCACCACCGTCTTTTCTACCTTCTTAAGACTGTATCCGGTCTTAAGTTTCTATTAACCTATCTTCAAGTTTACTGACTCTTTCCTTTGTTACTCCATTCTGCCAATTAAAACACCATTTAATTTTTTCATTTTGGGTATTGTATTTGCCGGTTACAAAATTTTCACCTAGTTCTTTTTTTATAGTTTCTATTTCTCTGCTAGAACTTCTATCCATTAACTTCAAGTGTGTTTACCTTTATGCTATGGATAATTGCTATAATAGCTGCTTTAAAGTTTTTGCCTGATTATTCTAAAATCTGGGTGATCCTGGAGTTGACATTTCTAAATTATCTTTTCTCTAGAGAGATGGTTATAATTTTCTTTTTTTTTTTGTAGGTAGCACAATTTTGAATTATATCCTTGCTATAATCCTATAGAGCATATTTCATTGTTTTATCAGAAAAATCAAGTAAGTTTGATTTACACCACAAGTTCTTTCTCACCTATGAGCAGTGGTATTGAGGAACGTTAAGTTTGCCCTGCCCCCATGGCTCCTCTGCGGAGGCTACCTTTTAGTTTGTAATTAGTGGTAGGTGGGTCACAGCTGCCTACTTGGTATATTCTTGGGTTATAAGTGAATGTAGAGCACCTGTGTATTAACAAGAATCACCTGTCTAAGAGCAAATAACTACGTGGATGAAAATCTACTTGGGACCTTCAGCCGGGAAAATCTGTCAGCCTCTCAGCTCTTGGGCTGTTGGGCCCCTGGATAGATCTACTCTGTTGTTCTATCTGGGTGTCTGCCTCTCAATACCTTCAGCGCTGCCTGGGTGGTGGGTCTCCCTACCCAGCTGGTTCTCTGTAAGTGGTGCCCAAGTGTGGGGACTCAAACCCCAGAAGCGTTGCATGAGCAATGGAGAAAGAAGCTAAGCTGAAGTTATCCTGAGAATGTTTGAAAAGAATCCCTCAGGTGAGTTAGGGGGAGTCTGGAAGGAGCCCGGGGGGAGACTCCCAGGTGAATTAGGGAGAACCCGGAAGTAGCCCGAGTACTATTGGAAAGAATTCCCGCGGTAAGTTGGGGAGCTCGGGAGGAGCCCAGGGGAGACTCCCAGGTGAGTTAGGGAGAACACGGAAATAGACCGAGAACATTTGAAAAAATCTCCCAGGGTGGCAGTGAGGGGAGCTCGGTCATATTGGTGTAACATGGGACAAAGATCAAGCAAACGCAGGGCTTATTTGGTGTGGTCTGTTTGGGCTTTGGTGTGTTGTGCCCTGGAGCTGTTTTAGACAGACAAGGAGGAAAAAGATTCAGGAGAGGAGAAGGGAGTGTGATGAAGTATGTAGAGAAACTATAGAGCAAAAAGATGAAAAGTCAAATGAGGAAAAGGTGTGCCCATCAGCCCCCGTCAGTATCTTGTAGAAGGAGGGCCAGAGCCTCCTGATACTTCTGTTGGCGTTTGTACTCCTAGAATTACGGTATCCGGTTCCATCCAAGCCAGAATTCAACAAGTGAGAAAAGAGGGAGATCTTGGAGGCATTCCAGATGTATACCCTCAAGATCAGCAGGGTAAGTATGGTTGCTTTGGCTATGCGGGCTCTTTTTTGGTTCCATGTGAATTTTAGGATTTTTTTTCTATTTCTGTGAAGAATTATGGTGGTGTTTTTATGGGAATTGCGTTGAATTTGTAGATTGCTTTTGGCAGAGGACCCTTGACGCCCTTTTTCAGCAAGAAGTAGTTAGAGAAGAATGACGTCCAGCCTATTTCCCAAAAGATTCCTGAGTCCCGACTCCTCAAGGAGGAAACGTAAGAGTAGGTAGGTAGTCAGGTTCTGAGGTGCTTGAGGAAGCTGCTGATGGATTGGCAGCCCTAAAATTTGAATGAAAGCACTTGGAGGATCTATGATTGTTGTTATGATTATGTTAATCTGTTTTGTTTCTTTGTGTAGTTTGCAAGTATGGACCCGGAAGCCTCCACGAAATGGTTCACCAAGATAAAGCTGTACTTGCTTACCTAGCTTTGTGAAACAAGGAAGGGGGAGATGTTGAGGAATATTAAGTTTATCCTGCCCCCATGGCTCCTCTGTGGAGGGTAGCTTTTAGTTTGTAATTAGTGGCAGGCGGGTAACAGCTGCCTACTTGGTATGTTCTTGGGTTATGAGTGAATGTAGAGCACCTGTGTATTAACAAGAATCACCTAAGAGCAAATACATAGTGGATGAGAATCTGCTCGGGGCCTTCAGCCTGGAAAAGCTGTCAGCCTCTCAGCTCTCAGGCTGCTGGTTCCCTGGATAGATCCACTCTGTTGTTCTGTCTGGGTATCTGCCTTTCAATACCTTCAGTGCTGCCTGGGTGGGGGTCTTCCAACCGAGCTGGTTCTCGGTACAGGGGTTCTAATTTGGGTTCAGTTCAGTTCTCAAAGCATTGCTATAAGGCTTTGGGTCTGCTTTGGGCATGCACAGCATAATACCTGTGCTGGCCATACATAAAATGAGGGAACACCCTTCTCCAGAGTGACATTTCCTCCATACTCAGTGGCCCAAAGGTCCTCTTTTCCTGGTTCCTCTTGCCACTACAGCTGCAGCCTGGCAACTGGGTCTGTCTTGGGTTAAAGCTGGTAAAAGACAAAACTTGGAGATTGCCGCCAAACTCTTTGGAATGCTAAGCTCACTTACTTGGTACCTTTGGTGCAAGAAAATAAGGTTTCTATCAGTTTTAATTTCCAGTGCCACACTCCTGCCTTCACAACAGCTAACAGGAAAAAGAACTTTCCAAACTAGGAGATTCATTTCCATACAGGTTGCCCCCTTAAGTTTAGACTCCTCACTACCATCTAACTGCTTTTGTTTACTTATATAGTTGCTTTTATATTTTGTCCAGAATTTTTAGTTTTAATCAGCAGAAGGGGTAGGCTATATAGTGGGCTTATCCCATCTTGGCAGGAAGTTCTTTATGCTTTATTTTGAATTATCTTTCTTACAGCCAAGAGCCTTTTGGTGGCTTCATTTAGTTAGAAGGTTTTATTGCTATTCTTACTTTTTAGAAACTAGTCTAATTTTACTTCTCATCAGATTGGCTCCTCTTCTATTTATATCATCATTGAATTTCTAAGAATTTTCCAGAAGTTATGACTTGGAAGACCACAGGCACTTTGAAGTTTTACAGTATATATTACCAGCATGCTTTCTTGTTCTCTCATTTGTTTTCTTGCATTCATTTGCTCACTTAAATACTTGTGAAGGTTGATTGTTCAACTGAAAGAATTAACAAGCACTATACTGATATTAAAATAACCAGGCATGATGACAACATTAAAATCACCTCATGCCTTCTCAATACACAATCATGCATATAATGCCAGCAAGGAGGTATCTGCTGAGAGTAGCTGCTCGACGAACTGATGTGTGGCCAGCTATCTTTGCCTCACTGGTTAAACCTCAAATGCAATTTTCCAGATTATATACAGTTTGAGGTCCCAAGAAGCCAAGAAAAAAAGTAGATGTTCACTCAAAGCAGCTTAATGTCCTGTTCTGGTCTACAAGTGTCCTTTCCTAAGGATTCAATGGCATGACAGATGGAAGGAAATATTTAGAATTGAAAAAGGGAGACTAGTGGAGGAAGAGAGCTGGTACTGTTTTTTAAAAAGTCCTAGCAACAGAGGTTAGTCTCAAGAAATCTTAATAAATGAAGTAAATAATATGTAACTGTATCGCCTAAACCATTGCCTTTGACACTTTTGTTATTACTCAGGCATTACTCTTTGGAGTTTAGTTATGAGTCAGCAAAAACTGCATAAGCAACAGTTACCATTTGTTATATGACTCACTTTGTGGCAGGCACTCTGTCATGTTTTTGATGTGCCTGATTGTAGAAGACATTTTTACCTGCATGCCTCTTAAAATGAAGGTTACAAACTTACAGAACTGAGAAAACATAAATTACCTTAAATTTTTAAAGCTTTAAAAATAATAGAAGAATGTTTTATACAACTTACTACAAACTAAGAATTTGTTTTAAATATAACCTTTTGGGGGGTGAAAATCTGACAAAGTTTAGGAAGCTGATACTACTTAGCTATCTTGTTTTATTTGCAAAATTTTCTCCTTGATCAGCATGTTGTGAGACTCAGACAAATATACTTAATTCTGACATTTTACTCAACTTTTGGGGAAAAAACCCCACATTTTTACACATTATACATCCTCACCACTAAAATCACATTTTGTAAAATAAATGATTTTCATGTTTTTAAAAAAAATTTGTACAAATTTATGGGGTACATGTGATATTTTATTATGTATATATAATGCCTAGTGTTCAAGTCAGGGTATTTAGGGTAGTCATCACCTGAGAACAGTACATTCTTAACTATAGTCATGTTACTCTGCTCTCAAACACTGAATTTATTCCTTCTAACTTACTGTGTTGTACCTTTAACAAACTTCTCTTCATTCTTCCCCCTCTCCTCTCCACTCACCATTCCCAGTCTCTTACCCTTCTGCTCTCTACTTCCATGCGATCAAATTTTTTGGCTCCCACACATAAGATGTGATATTCTTATTTTGCCTATCTAATATCACTCAGTGACTTCCAGTTCCATCCATGTTGCTGGAAATAACATGATTTTATTCTTTTTATGGCTGAATGGTATTCCACTATATATATAAACGTTTTCTTTACCCATTCGTCTATTGATGAAAGCTTAGGTTGATTACAATATCTTTGCTCTTGTGAGTAGTGCTATAATCAACATGGGAACACATGTATTTCTTTGATACATTGATTTTCCTTTGAGTAAAGACCCAGTGGTGGGATTACTGGATAAAACAGTAATTCTATTTTTAGTTTTATGAGAATTCTCCATACTATTTTCCTTACTGACTGTACTACTTCATTGTCCCACCAAACAGTATGAGTTCCCTTTTCTCTGCATCCTTGTCAACACCTGGTATTTGGTTTTTTTTGTTGTTGTTTTTTTTTTAACAGTAGCCATTCTGACTAAGGTAAAATGGTAAGACACTCTGGTTTTGACTTGTGCTTCCCTGATGATTAGTAATGCTGAGCACTTATTCACATACCTGTTGACCGTTTGACAGTCGTCTTTTGAGAAACGTCTACTCATGTCTTTTGCTCTTTGGCCTATCTTTTTTTAATTTTATATCTACAAAATTTTACTTCTATCAGTTTTGGGGAAACAGGCCATATTTGGTTATATGAATAAGTGCTTTAGTGGTGATTTGTGAGATTTTGGTGTGCCCATCACCCAAACATTATACAGAGAACACAATTTGTAATCTTTTATCCCTCACTCTGCTCTGTCCTTTCCCCTAGGTTCCCAGACTCCACTGTATCATTCTTATGCATTTGCATCCTCATAGCTTAGCTCCCATTTATAAGTGAGAACATACAATATTTGGTTTTCCATTCCTGAGTTACTTCACTTAGAATAATAGCCTCCAGTTCCATCCAGGTCGCTGGAAATGCCATTAATTTGTTCCTTTTTATGGCTGAGTAGTATTCCACCATGTATATATATATCTATATCTATATATCCATAGATATATATATACCACAATTTCTTTATCCATTCATTGACTGATGGGCAATTGGGCTGGTTCCATATTTTTGCCATTGTGAACTGTGCTGCTATAAATGTGCATATGTGCAAGAATCTTTTTTATATAATGACTTCTTTTCCTCTGGGTATATACCCGGTAGTGGGAATTGCTGGATCAAATGGTAGTTCTACTTTTAGTTCTATAAGGAATCAACACACTGTTTTCCATAGTGGTTATACTAGTTTATATTCCCAACAGCAGTGTAGAAGTGATTCTTTTCCACCATATCCATGCCAACATCCTTTATTTTGTGATTATGGCCATTCTTGCAGGAGTAAAGTACTATCTCATTGTGGTTTTGATTTGCATTTTCCTTGATCATTAGTGATGAGTATTTTTTCATGTGTTAGCCATTTGTATATATTTTCTTTTGAGAATTGTCTATTCATGTCCTTAGCCCACTTTATGATGAGAATGTTTGTATTTTTCTTGCTAATTTGTTTGAGTTCCTTGTAGATTCTGGATATTCTTTGTCAGATGTATAGATTGTGAAATAGCTGCAAAAAAAAAAAATTAAAATACTTAGGAATATCCCTAACCAAGGAGGTGAAAGACCTCTACAAGGAAAATTAGAAAACACTGCTGAAAGAAATCATAGACGATGCAAAGAAATAGAAACACCTTCCATACTCATGGATGGGTAGAATCAATATTGTGAAAATGACCATACTGCCAAAAGCAATCTACAAATTCAACGCAATTACCATAAAAACACCACCATCCTTCGTGATAGAAATAGAAAAAAATCTTAAAATTCACATGAAACCACAAAAGAGCCTGCATAGCCAAAGCAAGACTAAGCAAAAAGAACAAATCTGGAGGCATCACATTACCTGACTTCCAACTATACTATGTAAGGCCGTAGTCACCAAAACACTATAGTACTGGTATCAAAATGGGCACGAAGACCAATGGAACAGAATGGAGAATGTAGAAATAAACCCGAATACTTACAATACTGATTTTGGAGAAAGCAAACAAAAAGTGGGGAAAGAGCACTCTATTCAACAAACGGTGCTGGGATATTTGGCAAGCCACATGTAAGAGAATGAAACTGGATCCTCATCTCTCCCCTTATACAAAAATCAACTCAAGACAGATCAAACACTTAAATCTAAGACCTGAAATTATAAAAATTGTAGAAGATAATATCAATGAATCTTTCTAGACATTGGTTTAGGCAAAGACATCATGACCAAGAACCCAAAAGCAAATGCAACAAAAATAAAGATAAAAAGATGGTACTTAATTAAAAAGCTTCTGCACAGCAAAAGGAACAGTCAGCAGAGTAAACAGACAACCCGCAGAGTGGGAGAAAATCTTTGCCCACTTTTTAATAAATTTCTCTTTGAAGATGTTTGCGTTCCATGTACATTCTGGATGAGTCCCTTTCAGGTCAACAGTTAGCAAATATATTGTCATTCAACAGGTTGTCTGATTACTTTGGATTGCTTCTTTTGCTGTGCAGGTTTTTAGTTTGTCCTGTTTATACATTTTTGATTTTGTTGCCTATGCTTTTGAGTTCTTAATCATAAATTATTTGTCTAGACCAATGTCCAAGAGAGTTTACCTTAGGTTCTCTTTTAGAACTTTTATATTTTGCGTCTTAAATTTAAGCCTTTAATCTATTTTTGAGTTGATTATTGTGTACATTGAGAGAACGGGGTCCAGTTTCACTATTCTGAATGTGGCAATACAATTTTCCCAGCACTACTTTTGAAGAGAATGTCTTTTCCACAATGCAAGTTGTTGGCTTTGTTAAAAATCAGTTGATTGTATACATGGCTCATAGTAATAAGTGGCTTATCTGGGTTTTCTGTTCTGTGCCATTGGTCTATGTGTCTATTTTTAAATCAACAGCATGCTGTTTTGGTTATGATGGTCTTATATTTTAAAGTCGGGCAATGTGACACCTCTTCGTTTTTGCTTGGGATGCTATTTAGGCACTTTTGTGTTTTCCTACGAATTACAGAATTGTCTCCTCTAAAAACAAAAACTGTCTCTAATTCTTTGAATAATGATGTTATTTTGATAGAAATTACACTAAATCTGGCCTTGTAGAATGAGTTAGGGAGAAATCCCTCCTCTTCCATTTTTTGGAATAGCTTGGGGAGAATTTATATTAGCTTTTCTTAATATGTTTGGTATAATTTGGCTGTAAATGTATCCAGTCTTGGACTTTTCTTTGCTGGCAGACTTTTCATTACTGATTCAATCTTGCTTCACATTTTAAGTCTGTTTAGGTTTTATATTTTTTCCTGGTTCAATCTTGGGAGGATGTATGTTTCCAGGAATGTATCTGTTTCCTACATATTTTCCAGGTTTTCAGCATATAGTTGTTAAAATTGGCCCTGATAATCCTTTGTATTTCTGTAGCATCCAATGTAATGTCTCCTTTTAATTTCTGGCTTTATTTGGATCTTCTCTCATCTCTTCTCATTGTAATCTGAGAAGATACTTGATATGATTTCATTAAAAATTTTTTTTGAGTATTTTTGTGGCCTAACATATGTTCTATCCTGGAGAATGGTCCTTGTGCTCATAAAAGGAATGTATATTCTGCAGTTGCTAGATAGAATGCTTTCTAAGTGTTGGGTCCACATGATCTAAAGTCCAGTTTAAAGCCAATGTTTATTTGTTCATTTTCTGTCTTGATCTAATGCTTGTGAGTGGGGTGTTAAAGTCCCTCATAATTACTGTATTGCAGTTTATCTTTATTTAGATTTAGTAACACTTTATGAATCTGAGTGCTCCAGTGTTGGATACATACATATCCAGAAGTATTATATCCTCTTGCTGGACTGATCCTTTTATGATTATATAAAGATTGTATTTGTCTTTTATTACTATTTTTGACTTGGTCTATTTTATCTGATAAAAGTATAATCACTCCTGCTCACTTTTAGTTTCTGTTTGCATAAAATATCTTTTTTTGTCCCTTTACTTTCAGGCTACCTGTGTCTTTACAAGTTAGGTGAGTTTCTTGTATGCAGTATATGGCTGGATCATTTTTTTATCCATTTAAATATTCTGTATATCCTGAATGGAGAATTTAATCCATATAAGTTCAAGTTATTAATAGGTTAGGCTTTGTTCCTGTCATTGTTAACTGTTTTCTGATTGTCTTATATATTCTTTGTTCCCTTTTCTCTTAGGGAAAGAGAAAATTTTCCATTGTGGTTTGGCTGTGGTACCATTTGTATCTTTTTTCTTCCTCTTTTGTCTGATTGCTATACCAATGAGTTTTAACTTTCATGTGTTTTCATGATGGTAAATTTTTGGTAAATACTGGTCTGTCACGTCCATGTTTATGACTCCCTTAAGCATTTCTTATAGGTCTGGTCTAGTGGTAACAAATTTCCTCAGTTAAAGATTTTATTTCTCCTTCCTTTATGAAGACTAATTTTGCTGGATACAGCATTCTGACAGGTTTTTGTTTTGTTTTGTTTTGTCTTGAGCCCTTTGAATATATCATCCCATTCTCTTTGAGCCTGTTAGGTTTCTGCTGAGAAATCAACTGTTAGTCTGTTGGGATTTCCTTTGTAGGTGACCAGAGGATTTACACTTGCTGTTTTTAGGATTTGCTCTTTTATCTTTGATTTCAGACAGTCTGACTTTAATGTGCCATGGAGAAGACTCTTTTGCATTGTATCTGCCTAGCAACTGCTGAACCTCTTGTATCTGAATGTGTAAATCTCTTGCTAGACTTGGAACATTGTCACCTCCTGTCTCATCAAATAGGTTTTCTAATCCTTTCCTGTTATTCTCTTTAAAATACTGATAATTCATATATTCAGTGACTTTATGCCCCAACCATCTTGAAGGCTTTGTTCATTCTTTTTATTCTTTTATTTTTATCTGACTAGATTATTTCAAAAGATTCATCTTTAAGTTCTGAGTTTGTTCCTTCTGCCTGATTTAGTCTATTTTTGAAGCTTTCAAATGTATTTTGTATTTCCCTCAATAAATTCTTTAGTTCCAGAATTTCTATTTGGTTCCTTTTAAAAGTATTTTTGTTTTTCATAAATCATCCATGTCTTGAATTGTTTTCTGATTTCTTTACATTGATTTTCATGATTCTCTTGTATCTTACTGAACTTTTTTAAAATTAATATTTTGAATTCTTTATCTGCAATTTTGATAACTTCCTTTGGATTAACATCAACTGCTGCACAGATACTGCAATCCATTGAAGGTTTCATATTTCCTTGTTTTCATGTTTTCTGTCCTTAACTTGGTATCTACACATGTGGTATAGTAGTCACGTCTTCCTATTTTTGAATTTAATTTTGTAGGGGAGAACTTTTTCTTGAAGGTGTATCTATGATCCTGGTTGGGTAGAGCACTTTGGCTTTGAATCTGGGTGCATGTAGTAATGTAGTCTCTGTATAATTTCTTTGGCTGTAAATGGTGTTAGTGGTATCTAATTTACTCAGGGGCTAGGGGGTGGTTATTACGGAAACGGTGGTAAGGTTGTGATGAGGACCTGTATTCCAAGTGAGCCAGTCTTCAGGTCACAGTGGTGGACTGAGCATGCCTATCTTTGTGCCACAGTACAATGTACACTGGCACCTGTGTTGGTGGTTATCAGCAAGCCAATTTTTGGTCCTTCACGTGGTTTATTTGGATGCCAGCAGGAGCAGTAGTATACTGGACAAGTAGGACTGAGTGACTGCCGTAGCACTGGTGGAACAATTCTGTGGTTTTGAGAGGTGTGCACTGATATTGATGGGCTGGGCACACAAGTCACCAGGCCCAAAAGTGGCACTTATAGGTTGGTACCACCTGAGGTAGTAACCACTGGAAGTTTAGGCCCAATTTCCAGCTTCTAGGAGGAGTGCGTGGCTACCCAAGGTGGTGGATTGGGTTGGATAATCCCGAGGATCCTGAGCTATGTGCTCTGTCTTGGAGGGGGATGCAAAGTTGAGCTGGGCGGGCTTGTACTCAGGCTATCCAATGATGAGAGCAGGCTATAGCTACAGTAGGCAAGGGTGGGGCTATCCTCAGGCCCAAGTCAGAGCTTGGGTGAGGAGAAGTAGGAGCCACACTGAGCTCCTGTCGCTGAACAGGATGAGGCTGGCCTTGGTGGCTATAGGCTAAGCTAGTGGGTGGGGAATGCATATCCTTCTCATACCCCAGTCCTGGTTGGGGGTCACCCCCCCAGCTCTGGTAGTGGTAGCCCATGCCCAGCTCACACAACAGTACTAGCTGCAGGAGCCCCACCCTATCTTACAACCAAGTCCTAATGGCAACTTGTACTCTGCTCACTTACCAGCACTGACTGCTGTGGCCCACAAATTACTCATTGTACAGCCCTGGCTACAGGGGCCCTCCTAGCTCTTGCCCAAGTCCCAGTAACAACAGCCTGAGTTTCCCTAACACCTTGGTCCTAGCCCTGCTGGACCCTAGGACAGCATGTAGTCTGCCAAAGCTAGGCTTGAAAATGGTGCCTTGCTGTAGCTGCTTTGGTCTCAGAAAGGTTATGGGTCCCAGTGCAAGGTACCTCCCTTAAAGTAGTTCCATCCCACGGTTTACTGGCAGCTCCCTATGTTAGTTTCAGAGGTTTGGAGGATCAAGGGGCTCTCTTGTAGCCAGAATTGCACAATTCCAGACTGGAGTTAGGAGCTGCTGGAATTGTCTCACCCTTTCCCCGTGTTGGAAAGACACTCTTAGGTGCCTTTCATGAAAGTCATAGAACCTTGCTGTACAAACCAAACCGCAAAATCTTAATAAGGAAGGAAGGCGGGGAAGAAGGGAGGAATTAAATATACTCCTTCCTAAATGATAAATCATCAAAATGAAAAAGTAATTATTCATACTTAAGTGTTTGAACAAATGAAGCCAGACTACTAATGGGTCATACCAGTTATAGAAAGACCAAAATATTTCCTGAAGGACTGTCTACTAGTCTTCCTTTTAAAGTAATTTTTTTTGGTGGGGGGAGAGGAGGAGGGAGAGGAGTGGAGGAGGGAGGAGGCAAACCTAATAAGCAAGTAGTTGAATACTAGAAAGTCAAAGTATCAACCAGGAATCTCACAGTAACTTCCTTCTATTTCAATGTCTCATGGTGTCACAGAACTGACAGAAAACCAAATCCAATGTGCATGTCCAAGTTAGTGGACAATCCAAGTTAGAACACAGGCAGTGTTCTAACACAACCAAATGTTTAATTCTAGACATAAGAAATTTTCTCCTAAAAACTTAACAAGATAATACATGCTATCTTCAGCCTCCTACTATAGTGAAGACCAGATGAAAAACATGCTATTTTCTCTCTTGAAATTAGAAACATTAAAGAAAAAGTACAGCATAATAAAGAAGGTATTTTAGAGACAATTCTTTAACTTTTCTCAATCTGCAAGTGTTAATGCCATAACTCTAATATAGAAACAAAATACACCCCCTTCCTCCTACTTCTCTCATCCCCATATATTCACTTCTTGGCAAGGGTTGGTATACTAACTAGAAGCCTTAAACTATAGTAAGATGTTTTCACATTATCTTCTCAGAGCTTTAAGAAAAAAAAATCTCAAATATTACTGTTTTTAAAATTTAGAGCCCTTTTAACAGATGAAGCAATCAATCAAAACAATCATAAATATTCTCACATACTTCAATAACAGCCAAACAATTGTGATAGAATCATGGCTCTACTCATCACAGCTGTGAGTAATTGACTTAGAGCAAGTTACTTAATCTCCCTGACCTCCTTAAAAGAGAGTAATACTGGTGCCTATCTCATGAGGTTAAACTCAGAATTACATGTCTATATATAAAGAGCTTAAAATAGTATTTGGTATAGAATAAGTGTTGACTATTATTGTTGTACTGATATTATTAAAATAATTATGAGTCTAAAAAGGTAGAAAGTGGGAAAAAATGAATTTCAGAGTCAGAGGTTTGAGGAGTGTCCCTAAGAATGTGTGTAATGCTGGGTAAGTTATTTAACCTTAGCAAAGCTATTTCATCATTTGTGAAAAGGAGACAACAATACCTACTTTCAGCATTTTG
Organism: Alouatta palliata; assembly: GCA_004027835.1. Taxonomy (NCBI): domain Eukaryota; kingdom Metazoa; phylum Chordata; class Mammalia; order Primates; family Atelidae; genus Alouatta; species Alouatta palliata. The sequence goes on from PVKV010016258.1 coordinate 43,284, forward strand.
AGGACTAATAAAATGTTTGTAAAGCAAGTGGCACAGAGAAGTGACCAATAAACAAAAGTAATCCTTATTATTGCTGTCAGCCAACTTCTCCCCATACAGTAAGGAAGTTCTTCCATCCCTTATAGAAGCTGTACATTTTACTTTGAGTTCTACCAGGGAAACTGAAAAAATGAAAATTTAATTTTACTAAAAACCGCTAGCAAAAGACTTTCCTATACCCTAGAAAAGGAGGAATAAAAGAAAAGTATATCTATCTAAAGTTTTTCCAAATGCAATCATCTGACCAAGTACAAGAAATAGTTACCCCGCTAGAGGCTTGAGTAAGAACACATCAACACAGCAGTTCATTATATATGCAATTTTAAGAGCAGTCATGTCATTTTGTTGTTTACTACTGTGTCAGTAATTCTTCTCTATTAAATTTTTTTCATTTGAAACTTGTAAAAATCAGAGCTTTTGTAAAAGTGGTAAATTTCACAGTAAAGGAATGGCAGAAAGGAATGTAAAAAAGTACAGGCATGCAGAAATAAATTGAAAAATTGGAAAAGATACCAACAAAACTTTGAATGTTAGAAAGTGGGTGAATGAATTGGTAACTGATTCAGCATGAACAAATCAGAAACCTAATTCACAAGTAGGCTAAATGGTATTAGCTCAGGAATTGGAAACACTGGGTATTACCAAAAAAACGTAAGTAGAAGTGAGGCTGAAAAGAGGTGGGATGATTAAAAGTTTATTTAAGAAGGAGACAGTATCTTTTAGAAAGAGGTAAGCTATTAAAAGATCTTTAAAAGAAATGTGAGCATAAGCTAAAATAAGTAGAATGAGTCAGGAAAACACTCTAGATTATAAAAACTCATGCAGGTCAGTTTTTTAGAACTAGAGCATTAAAAAACATGTGATGCTAGGAGTCAACCCATGCTCTGCCACTAATTAGCTATGCAAACCACAGAGCTTAAGTTTTCACTTCTGTAAAAGAAGTGGTTGGATGAGATGAGTGGTTCTCACCTAGGGGTACACATCAGGATCACTGAGGGAGGGAATATGTTCTAAAAAAACAACATGGTTGGAGTCTCGTCCATTGAGATTATGACTCCTGGTTATGTGTTATAGAAAAAGCTCCCCTTCCACTAAAGATGATCTAAAAAATTCTTTGAAATTTCAATACTTTATACTTCAAATATCAAAGAAAAATCATATTACATTCATTTAACAGAAACCATTGTGAGCTTTCCTTCAGACTAGCTTGAAGCACACCAGGGACAGGCACAGGGGAGTAACAGTATGAGATTTATTCCACTTATCAATGTTTCTTGAATAAATGAATGTATCCATGGTATTGTCATAAGTTAAATTTTCTAACTTAACTAGATTGATTTTAATTAAACAACTACAGAGTATAAATTTTCTTGAAATGTAAAATAATTCTATCCTACATGTCCAACTGATACTACTCAGTTTCTCACAATTGTAATTCTTTCATCATAGAATTGTAGCTTCAGCTTTCCTTTTTTTTAAAATTCTATTTGTAGCACTTGAAAAGTAATAAATGAACACAATACTAGAAATATAAAGTTATGGAATGAAATAAAATAGAAAATAAAACACCACTGTTTGTTACTACCAGTCTCACTCCATAGAGATAATTAAACCTTCTTCTCCATTTCTAACTTTAATCATTTTAGTGTTAACCCCTAAAACTTTAAATATGATTAGACTTTTATTTCTTCAATTACAATTACATATTAAGCAAGATCCTGTGATTTCCTCCCAAGGACATAATTTGCCTCACTTATATCCTTTAAAGTTTTTTATAGTTATGTCTTTAAATGTCTTTTATACCTGTATAGTTGTCTTTAGTTCTTAGATAAATTACCTTTCAAACTTTGAATAAATGTAATCTCGACTTGATCCATTACTTTACACTGTATTTCTTGAATTTCCATTCTGTACAATAAGAAAATCAGTACATCTCCCCTTCACTATCCAACTTTTATTAGCTATACCATTTTTTTCCCCCATCATCAAGGTTTTAGCATTTGTATTCTATCCAGAGATTGGATCTTCCGTGATCTGTTATACAGATATATTCTGAAAAAGTCTACAAACATAAAATATATAAATATTTATCACTACAGAAACAGAATATGTGATTAAATTCACAGAATGTAAGATGTCAGACTATGGTTATTAAAACAGATACTTGAAAGAATGTTCTGGCCAGGCATGGTGGCTCACGCCTGTAATCCCAGCACTTTGGGAGGCCAAGGCGGGTGGATCACGAGGTCAAGAGATCAAGACCATGCTGGTCAACATGGTGAAACCCCGTCTTCACTAAAAATGCAAAAATTAGCTGGGCATGGTGGCATGTGCCTGTAGTCCCAGCTACTTGGGAGGCTGAGGCAGGAGAATTGCTTGAACCCAGGAGGCGGAGGTTGCGGTGAGCCGAGATCGCGCCATTGCAGTCCAGCCTGGGTAACAAAAGCAAAACTCCGTCTCCAAAAAAAAAGAAAGAATGTTCTAAGTATAGAGGCCAATGGAATTTCCTTTCTATGATTTAACTCCTTAGAAGCTGGCCTCATTTTAGATAATACTACATCTTGAACCATGACTTCCTTATTCAGCTTTTCATTTTTACTTTTTTTTTTTTGAGATGAAGTCTTGCTTTTGTTGCACCATTGCATTCTCCCAGAGTGTGCAATGGTGCAATCTTGGCTCACTGCAACCTTTGCCTCCTGGGTTCAAGTGATTCTCCTGCCTCAGCCTCCCGAGTAACTGGGATTACAAGTGTGCGCCACCATGCCTGGCTAATTTTTGCATTTTTAGTAGACAGTGTTTCACCATGTTGGCCAGGCTGGTGTCAAACTCCTGACCTCAGGTGATCTGCCCGCCTCAGCCTCTCAAAGTGCTGGAATTACAGGCATGAGCCACCGCATCTGGCCAATTTCTTTGACTTTTTTTTTGTTTGTTTGAGACAGGATCTCACTCTCTCACCCAGGTTGAAGTGCAGTAGCCTGATCTCGGCTCACGCAACCTTGGCCTCCTAAGCTCAAGTGATTCTTCAATCTTAGCCTCCCATGGAGCTGGGACTACAGGTGCACACCCCTCCACCCAACTAATTTTTTTGATATTTCTTGTAGAGATGAGGTTTCACGATGTTACCCAGGCTGGAATCACACTCCTGGACTCAAGCAATCAACTTGTCTAGGCTTTCTAAAGTGCTATGGTTACAGGCCTGAGTCACGGAGGCTGGTGCGTTTTTACTAAATTTTAAGTACCTCTTTTGTCCAGTTGTCAGGAATACTTGCTATGCCTTCTGCCAGGAACATTATTCCTTTGGCTCTTTATAAAGTTAGTTTCTAATATTTGGGGTCTCAGCTCAAATGTTATCTCCTCACACAATTATAGCTGTTTGATCATATTATTCATAAAAATGCCCAATTACATACTGAATTCTTCTTCAGTAGCTTGTTTCCAGAACTGCATGGCTGTGCTCCAGCAAAATAAAGAATCCATCAAAGATGAACATACAACATCTAAGATACAGCAGAACTAAACCAAAAGTATAGTATAAAGAAAGGCCACATATGGCAAAAAGAAAAAAAAAAAAAAAGACATTGGACCTTTGCCTTGCATCAATTCCTAAAATTAACTGCAAGTGAATTAGAAACCAACATGTAAAAGATAGAACTATAAAATATTTAGAAGATAATGTACAAGTATATTTTATGCCTTGGAGAACAGGTGCAAAAAACACAAACCATAAAAGATGGGTAAATTCAGTTACCACTAAATGAAGAATTTCATTTATCAAAAGCAGCATAAAGACAGCAAAGAAACTATAAACTGGTCAAAGATGGCTGTAACACACATAACTAACAAAGGATAAACATCCAGATTATATGAAGAACTTCTACAAATCAATATGAAAAGACAGGTAACTCAAGAGTGGGCAAAAACTTGAAAAGACATTTCATAGAAAGAAAATGACAACATACCTTGAAAAAATGTTCAACTCTACTAATCTAAAAATTTCAAATTAAAATCACCATTAGATGCCATCTGTGACAGTGTTACACTGGTGGCCCCCAAACAACTACAACTCCCAGTAGTCCCTTTTGGCTAAGCTGTCCTCCCCCAGTTTTTTAAAATTGTACTTTAAGTTCCAAGTACATGTGTAGAACGTGCAGGTTTGGTACATAGATATACACATGCCATGGTGGTTTGCTGCATCCATCACCCTGTCATCTACGTTAGGTATTTCTCCTAATGCTATCCCTCCCTAAGCCCCTCCCCACAACAGTCCTCGCTATGTGATGTTCCCCTCCCTGTGTTCTCATTGTTCAATTCCTACTTATGAGTGAACATGCAGTGTTTAGTTTTCTGTTCTTATGTCAGTTTGCTGAGAATGATGGTTTCCAGCTTCATCTATGTCCCTGCAAAGGACATAAACTCATCCATTTTTACGGCTGCATAGTATTCCATGGCATATATGTGCCACGTTGTCTTTATCCAGTCTATCATTGATGGATATATCAGTTGGTTCCAAGGCTTTGTCATTGTGAACAGTGCTACAATAAAGGTATGTGTGCATGTGTTTTTATAACAACAATTTATAATTCTTTGGGTATATATCAGTAATGGGATTGCTGAGTCAAATGGTATTTCCAGTTGTAGATCCTCGAGGAATCTCTGCACTGACTTCCACAATAGTTGAACCAATTTACACTCCCACCAACAGTGTAAAAGCATTCCTATTTCTCCACATCCTCTCCAACATCTGTTGTCTCCTGACTTTTTAATGATTGCCATTCTAACTGGCATGAGATGGTATCTCAATGTGGCTTTAATTTGCATTTCTCTAATGACCAATCTTTTATTCATGTGTTTGCTGTCTGTATAAATGTCTCCTTTTGACAAGCGTCTGTTCATATCCTTTGCCCACTTTTTGATGGTGGTGTTTGTTTTTCCTGTAAATTTAAGTTCTTTGTAGATTTTGGATATTACCCTTTGTCAGATGGACAGATTGCAAAAATTTTCTCCCATTCTGTAGGTTGCCTGTTCACTCTGATGACAGTTTCTTTTGCTGTGCAGAAGCTCTTTAGTTTAATTAGATCTCATTTGTCTATTTTGGCTTTTGTTGCCATTGATTTTGGTGTTTTAGTCATGAAGTCTGCCCACGAGGATGTCCTGAATATTATGTAGGTTTTCTTCTAGGGTTTTTTATGGTTTGGGTCTTACATTTAAATCTTTAATCCATTTTGAGTTAATTTTTGTATAAGGTGTAAGGAAGGGATCCAGTTTCAGCTTTCTGCATATGGCCAGCCAGTTTCCCCAACACCATTTATTAAATAGGTAATCGTTTCCCCATTGCTTGTTTTTGTCAGGTTTGTCAAAGATCAGATGATTGTAGGTGTGTGCCATTATTTCTGAGGCTTCTGTTCTGTTCCATTGGTCTATATCTCTGTTTTGGTACCAGTACCATGCTGTTTTAGTTACTGTAGCCTTGTAGTATAGTTTGAAGTCAGGTAGTGTGATGCCTCCAGCTTTGTTTTTTTGCTTAGAATTGTCTTGGGTATGTGGGCTCTTTTTTGGTTCCATATGAAATTTAAGGTGGTTTTTTTTCCAATTCTGTGAAGAAAGTCAATGGTAGCTTGATGGGGATAGCACTGAATCTGTAGATTGCTTTGGGCCATATGGGCATTTTCATGATCTTGATTCTTCCTAACCATGAGCATGGAATGTTTTTCCAATTGTTTGTGTTCTCTTATTTCCTGAGTAGTGGTTTGTTGTTTTCCTTGAAGAGGTCCTTCACATCTCTTGTAAGTTGTATTCCTAGGTATTTAATTCTCTTTGTAGCAATTGTGAATGGGAATTCACTCATGATTTCGCTCTCTGTTATTGGTGTATAGGAATGCTTGTGATTTTTGCACATTGATTTTGTATCCAGAGACTTTGCTGAAGTTGCTTATCAGGTTAAGATTTTGGGCTGAGACAGTGGGGTTTTCTAAATATACAATCATGTCGTCTGCAAACAGAGACAATTTGACTTCCTCTTTACCTATTTGAATACCTTTTATTTCTTTCTCTTGACTGATTGCCTGAGCTGGAACTTACAATACTATGTTGAATAGGAGTGGTGAGAGAGGGCATCCTTGTCTTATGCCAGTTTTCAAGGAAATCAAGCTGTCCATTTTAACTCACAGATACATTCCTAGCTCTGGCCCCATCTGTAAAAAGACCTGGCAGATTCCATTTTTTGTACTCTGGGTAAGAAGTGTAGCTACTTTGTTGAATAAATCATGTGGAGGCGCTACCTGAAGAGAGAGGCCCTGAGCCAACTTAGAGGCCCTGCCATGCTAGAGCCATAGCTAACATGTCAGCTGCATGTAGCCACCTAAGGATGACCACAGTCACTCTCAGCAGAAGAACTGTATAACTGAACCTAGCTCAAATTCAAGAATGGTGGTTTTCTAAGATTTGTGGTGGTTTGTTAAGCAGCAATAGATAACTGAAGCAATGTATTGTTTTCATCTTCACTAATCTGAAAGATGAAAAAACTGCCAAACATCCTGAGGAAAATAAATCTACCCCATAAAGTCTCAAGGTTTCTGTTTTGTTGGCATACAACTACTAGGCATTTGTGATTAGTTAACAGAATTCATAGTATTTATTATTGAGAGAAGTTTTTCAGCACTTGAAGAAATTAATGAACAAGGACAATTTTGAAGACTCAAGTAATAAAAGCCAGAGTTGAAAAATCTTAATTTGCCAAGTATAGTGAAATGATTAAACCATGTTAAACCTAACAGAATCTATGCAGCAAGAGAAAATTCAAAACAGTTAAGTGATAAATACAGAATTCAGAATCGTAAGCACACAGCTATTCGACTGTTTTTCAAATAAAGGTAGAAATCAGAATAATTATGGATATTTTTCTTAACCTTTGTTTTCCAAATTTTCTGTAATGTAATACTTAACTTTTATAATTTAAAACATTTAATTTTTAAAGTAAATTAAGGACCAATAAATAAAAAGAAGAAGCGAGAATGATGGACAAAGTGAGCTATTCTCTTGAATATCTAAAAATCACAGTTAACTGTTTATACAAAAAGCTATCTCAACTGAAGGCAAGGCAAAGGCTGGCATTCCCATTACTAATATGTTATAAAAGTACAAGTGACTTTTTTCTTAACATAGCACCTATAATTCAAAATGTACCATTTAAAACATTTTTCAAAAAATATTCTGTGAGTATGCATTTCTATTTTAGGGAATTTAACAAATAGAAACACAAACATGTTCAAAATTACATGTACAAGGATGTTCACTGCTGTATTCTCTGTAATAAAAGAAAATTAGAACTTCCTCCTGCATATATATATATATATATACACATATATATTTATATATATATATATTTTGAGATAGAGTCTTGTTCTGTCGCCCAGGCTGGAGTGCAGTGGTGTGATCTTGGCTCACTGCAGCCTCTGCCTCCTGGGTTCAAGCAGTTCACCTGCATCAGCCTCCCGACTATCTGCAATTACAGGTGTGTGCCACCACACCCAGCTAATTTTTGTATTTTAGTAGAGATGGGGTTTCACCATGTTAACCAGGCTGGTTGTGAACTCCTGACCTCAGGTGATCTGCCCACTTTGGCCTGCCAAAGTGCTGGGATTACAAGCATGAGCCACCATGCCCATCACCAATATATATATAAATTAATTAAATTTTAGTGTATGAATATATATTTTATTTAATTAATTTATATATAATATATACCAATATATATTTAAATGTATATATTTAAATTTGTATTATATATTGTATAATATATATTTAATATATATTTTATAATATATATAATACATAATATATATTATACATTATATGTATATTATGTATTTATATAATATGTAAAATATATTTTATTTAATCAATTTATATATAATGAATATATATATTTAAATTTATATATATTTAAATATATATATTTATAATATATATAAAAATATATAATATATTAATATATAATATATAAATCAAATATATAAATATATTAAATATATAAAATATATATTATATAT
>PVKV010016259.1:0-51345 GCA_004027835.1 Alouatta palliata
AAGAATCCTCTCTTGGGGTTTGGATCAGGACCCCTTTCCTGTAACATAACTACTCTAACTTTCAAACTGTATTTTTAACAGACATTGGTGTTTCATTTTTCCTTTATGTTTCATGCTTTATTTTATATGGAAAATTTACATAGGGTGTTTACTGGAATATTCTTTTTTTATATGTTCTTTCTTATTTTCCATTTCTTTTTAACCTTAGCTTATGTATCACTTCTCAAGAAAGACTTTTCTATCCTCTTGGAGAGTTTCGCTCTCCCTAATACATGTTTTCACAGTTTTCTTCTTTTCTAAATTCTACCTACCTCATTTCTTGGTAAAATAATTTGTTAAAATTCTTGTGATTCTTTTCTTAGGGCTTAGCCTCATGAGGACAAAAGCTGTGTCTGCCGTGCTCGCCATAGGCACAGAAGAAGTTGCTTGATAACAAGCATGTTTTTCTGACCATTGTTCTGGATGTCTGAGAGGAGGCTTCTAAACCCCTGGGATTTCTAGGTTATTGGCCTGTCTTTGTTATTTCTGCTGACTTTTTGGACCACACTTGACTTTATGCTAAAAGCAGGACTCAGCAGGGAGGCTGGTCACAAGATTAATGACTAATGATGTGAGTGTAAGTTGAGAAACTGAGCCACAGGATATCCGCCTAACTTCAAAACAGATATCGGCCCTAACTTTCAAAACTTCAAAACAAAGGGAAGCTGGAGATTGAGTCCAACCATATCACATGGCCAAGGAGTCCATCAGTCACGCCTAGGTAATGGAATCCCAATATAAATCCATACTGGGCGTGCTCCCTGGTTGATGAGCACATTCATGTGCTAGAAGGGTGATAGGGGAGAGGAATCAAAGCTCTGCCTGTGGGATCTTTTCTAAACTTTGCCCTGTGTATTTCCTCATTTTTGTGATTCTGATATGTATTCTTTAAAGTAAAACTATAATTATAATTCCAGCACTTTCCAAAGTTCTATCAACCATTCTAGCAAATTATCAAATATGACAGGATTGTGGAAATGCCTAGATTTGTAGCCGTCCAGTTGATCATTAGTGCGGGTGACCCAGAAACCCCAGAACTTATGGCTGGTGTCTGAGTGGTGGCAGTGATCTCGGGACTGTGCATTTAACATGTGGAGTCTCTATTAACTCCAGCTGCTTAGCACTGGAAGTGCATTGTAGCAAGGGCACTTTGAAGTCTACTGAAAGAATATATACTGAAGAATAAATATGTGACTATATTAAAAATAGAGTCTAAACTTTCAGAAGGAATGGGAATCTTCAAGCGAACTGTATATATTTTCTTATATGTAGGCAGATGTTTAACATGACCGCTGAGATTCTAGTCACTGGTGCATGCGTCCTGCCCTTGGAATGTAGGCAAGACCTAGCATATGAAGAGATAGTCACTCTCTTGATTACATTATAAGATTAAAGTGATGAGAGCGTCACTCCTGTTATATAAAACTTCATTTGGGAAGACCTAAAGGAGATTGCTGCTAGTTTTCAATAAATAAGCTCCCATATTGCAAGAATGCCAAGTATGTAGATCCTAAATCAGCCTCTGGGATTTGAGAGAGATCCCCAGCCAGCAACCAGCAAGAAAACAGTGATCTTATCACCACAACTGCAAGGAGATGGGTTTTTTCAATAACCTGAATAAGCCTGGAAGCAGACTCCAAGTTCCAGATGAGAGCAAGGTAGACAGACATCTTGGTACCACGGTTTTAAGTTTTGAAACACTGAGCCAAAAATACCAACACACTGTGCCTGGATTTCTGACCCACAGAAACTCAGATAATACATGGGCGTTCTGCGTCACCAACTTTGCACTAACTCATTATAAAACAGTAGAAAATGAACACACTTCTCCTACATTTGCCCCAAAACTGCTAGCAACCTCAATGTTCTATTTTTTATAATCAAAACTTAGGAAGTATTTTATGTTGCTGATTAAAGAAAATTTGATACATTTTGATATTCAGCCAAGCATTTGAAAATTTGATATCTTCCTAGAAAATCAAGATGGAAATTTCATTTTCTCTGTGACATCTTAAAATAGGTAGCTCAGCACCAAACATTCACATATTGAGTGCCTTACACATGAAGAGATACATGCAGAAAAATAAACCGTCCTATACATGAGGCTTTATTTCAAAGTTCTAACGTTCCCAGTTAGAAATGTTTATTTACAAAACTACCACAAGTTAACAACAACACAAATTTAATTTATTTAAAGATCGTGCTCCCAGGGCACTAACCTAGAACACAAATCATGACAATAGCATAAAGCAAATACAAACACAAGAACAGCATTTTCTAAGAATAAAGAGGCGTTTGAACAATAAGAACTAACCAGAATGTTTAAATAATGATTGAGCTTATGTGCATTTGTGTACAGTATTGGATATATGCTTAAACAGCATTGATTGTCTTCTTCAACCTTTTCACCTAGTAGCCATGTAATAAATAGATCACTATGACTCTTCTTAAATCTGGAGTGCAATGCATGAAGTGTAAGTCAAGGAGTTATCTGGACTAATAGCAAATAATTACTTAGATGATTTTGGTTGTACTTTTAATCGTTTATACACAGTTCCCTATTTTCTGCCTAAGAAATGTGGACAATATTGAGTGCTAGGTAGTACTTGCTTTTTGTGTGTTTCTTTTTTCTTTTGAAAGGGGATTCTGTTTAAGAATCGAAGCTTGCTTATTGTGAACACCATTGTACACCGTTTACATATTTTAAGCTTTATATTCCAGTTGGGACTCCTATAATTGGATAAGCATGTCATCTCTGCCATCTGTGATTTGATAAAAATGTTGAAAGGATTAAGGCACAGGATGTTAATGTAAGTCATTTCGTAGAGAATCCAATTCAGCGGGCATTTGCTTCTCACTCATCTCTCTTTGACTGTGATTGCTCAACCCATTTTTATTTCTATCACTGCAAGTATAAGCACAGATAAGTCCTAAGGGATCTTGAAAATGATACTGTTAAAATTCAGATAATGTAGAAATCTCGGGAGTTCTTAAAATTGTGGACTTACGCAAATTTCTTGGAATTAGACATGTAAAATGAGAGCCAGAAAGTTCTAGCTTTAGATTCCTTTTGCAAGATTTAGATACATCTCATGGGTCAGCCAATTCCACTGGCTTGTATATGTGGCTATTTCATATCCACTTTATGCTAAGGCATTTTTAAAGGGTCTAGCAATGTGTCCGATTCCAAATGCTCTTACTCTGCATTTTTTTCTCCTCCTCTCAGACCCTAGACATCAAGACAAAAAACTGAACAAATATTTTACCATGTCAACATCTAATTTCCAAAATGTATCTACATTCTGCCTAGTTTCATTTTGTTCCATTATGATTTAATATTATTAAAGTGTATTCCCTGTACTTTCTAACTACTCTCAATATAATTTTAAAATCTGATGTTACAATTAGATTTGCACTTATTTCCTTTCTCCTGAGAAAATTTGGTAAGCTTCCATGATGCATAGCCCTGAGCTTCACACATTTGAAACTGGAGAATGAGGCTGCTAGGACAATGGTGTTATTTATTATGGTGCGTTATCCAATTGCACTGCACCTGTCTGGATCATAGGTTTGCAATAATGCAATGAAAATGATTTGGATGGGTCACAGGTCTAATGTGTTAAGCACATAAACAAAGACTGCCCAGGGAGAGTGTTAATCCATGCTCATTAATTTTTAAATTCACATTCTGCAAGTTCATCCAAAAATTTATGAAGCACGTCAGAGTTTGGCTTCAACAGCAATAGAGACATACTGAAGCATATGGCTGGGGGGCAAAATAGAGTTCTTGGCAGTGCTCCTGCGGAGAGCCAGGTGAAGTGAAACCCATTAGAACTTCCACCATGGCCATGAGAGTTACAGCCCACAGAAGAGGGACGCTTCCCAATGTCTCTGAAACCGTGAAAGGCAAAGGAGACTCAATTCCTTCCACAGAGAATATCACTACCCTCGTCTAGTGGGTTCTGTTTATTAGAGGATGTCTTTGTGCATGATCATTTGAAGCAGGCAAAATCCATCCCTCTTATTTTTTCCTGTTTCATGTATATGCATAGATACATGTATATGCATAGATACATGTATACATAATAAATATATACATGTCAACCACTGTCCTAGCATATTGAATCAGTTGTAAAATATATACTAAATGTATTTCTAACTATAAAAGTGTATTCTATTTTTAATTTTGTAATATAGTAATGGTAAACACTCATTTGGTGCTAACTTATTTTAGTAATCTTATTTTTCATGGCAAGAGGTGAATGAATATAATTATTATTTTTAAATCTTGGTTGAACCCTCAGTGCTATATACTAGTCTGGCTATTTCAAGTTGCTACTATTCCACAATTGGTATGTTACTTGGAATAATTCACAAAGGTATGAGGTTACAAATGGAAGATTAAATCATGACATACATCGTTATGATATTTAAAAGTTAATATTCATCTTGACTGGTGTTCGTTCACTTTTCTTGGAAAACATGAAAGGAGTTACTTGAAAAAATAAATGCATACAAAAATTCATTATTTCATGTTTTATATGTATTTCATATATTCATAGATTAGAAAAGTAGAGAAGGTTTAGTTCATTTAAATGTTCAAATACAAATCTTTCCACAGATGACAAAATTGCATAACCTTTGTCCACTGACATCCGACGTCCTGCCTCAGTGCTAGGGTTTTCCAGCTCAGAACTGTGCACCCCACATGGGAAGTCCTCTCTGCTGCAGTTACTGCAGGCTGGGTTTGGCTCCCCAGGCAGCCCTGCTGCACCTTTCTACCTACTTCTGCAGAACCCGTCTGGTATCCTGAAGTTTTCTTTTATTTTGCCACCTTGAAATAGATGTAATTATATGTGTTCTTGACTGAATTGTTTTCATCCAATATGTGAAGGGAAAAAGATTGAGTTGTTTAAATTTTCCTGAGATTATCCAACACCCTAGGAAGACTGCTAACACTCAGTGATAAAAACTTACTGCATATAGACTCTTTAAGTTATGGCTGAGCTGAGAGTAAACTAAGAAAATGTTGTTGAAATCAGAAGTCCATTCAGAGCGTGCATTCCTATAGAGAAGTTTGTGGCAAAGCCTTCATTTGCTTAGAGCTCTCTTCTGAGGCCAGAGTTTTAGGGTTTGGCATTTAACTAGTCTGGAGAGTGGGGGCAGACAGATTCTAAGTTCTGAGGAAGAAGAAAGTCTCATCAGAAATTCCCTCATAAAATCAGAAACTGTGAATGATACCCAAGGTGATCGCCTCAGTAGCCAAAATCAACAAGAAGCCATAGCACATTACTGCCCTGCTCAAAAACCCCCCAGTGCCACTGCCTTCTCCTTTTATTCAGTGAATACACAAACAACTCCAGTGGAAGCCCACCCATGTGATCCATCATATAGCCTGAGCCTCGACTCATCCCCCACCGCACTTGGCCACATTGACCATCTTGCTTCCACAGCAAATTTCAAGTTTATTTCCACTTTAGGGCTTACACACTTCTATCTTTTCTTCCTGGAATGCCCTTCCTTTGAATTATCTCATGAGTCTTTCCACCAGCTAATCCCAGTATCTGTTCAAATGTCTTTCCCAGAGATAAGGTTCCTAAACATCCTATTTAATAACACACCCAAACACTTTTGAGCACTTAAGCCTGATTTTCTTTTATTCACATTATATGTCTGTTAGCTTTTCATAGCCTATCCATTATGTTACATTTATTGTGATGTAGTCCTGTATTTATTTCTCTCTCTAACTCTGTAGCATATCGTAGGAATTCTGTCTTGTATCTCCAATTACAATGAAGTGTCTGGCATACAAGTGGTAGTCAATAAATGTTTACTGGATGACTAAGTGGATTTGACCCATCTGGGTTTTATTTTGCTATAAAGCATATGGGAAATGTCTAGTTTGTTTGTTTGTTTTTACAGAGCACCAAAATGTTGCCACAGACCCTCATTAAATAATCGCGACTTAAAATTATTTCAAATGTTACTTATCAAGACAAAATTCCATATATATATATATATACACACATATATATACACATAACACTTTTGTAAAATCTAAAGATATGCACAGTACCTCTAATCTTTATAAATAAGACAGCAAACATAATCTGATTTGTCCTTTCTCCAAACTCCCTCATTTTGATATTGAGTAAATTTTTGTAGTTGGGTTTCCTTTTTTCTTTTTTTGAGACAGGGTCTTGCTTTGTGTCCCAGGCTGAAGTGCAGTGGCAAAATTATAGCTCACTGCAACCTCAACTCCTGGGCTCAAGCAATCCTCCCGCCTCAGCCTCTCAAGTAGCTGGGACTAGAGATATGCACCACCACGCCCAGCTAATTTTTCTATTTTTGTAGAGATAAGGTCTTGCTATGTTGCCCAAGCTAGTCTTGAACTATTGGACTTTAGCTATCTTCCTGCCTTGTTCTCCCAAAGTACAAAGTTCTGGCATTACAGATGTGACCCAGTGCACCCGACCAATATAGAGTAAATTTTAATGAACAGTCATTTTAAATCTTTTTTTAAAATTTTATTTATTATACTTTAAGTTCTGGGATACATGTGCAGAACGTGCAGGTTACATAAATATATATGTGCCATGGTGGTTTGCTGCACCCATTAACCTGTCATCTAGGTTTTAAGCCCCACATGCATTAGGCATTTGTCCTAATGCTCTCCCTCCCCATCCCCTACCTTCCGACAGGCCCCATGTGTGATGTTTTCCTCCCTGTGTCCATGTGTTCTCACTGTTCAACTTCCACTTATGAGTGAGAACATGTGGTGCTTGGTTTTCTGTTCCTGTGTCAGTTTGCTGAGAATGACGGTTTGCACCTTCATCCATGTCACTACAAAGGAGATGAGCCCACTCTTTTTTATCGCTGCATAATATTCCATGGTATATATGTGCCATGTTTTCTTTATCCACTCTATCATTTGGATAGGCATTTGGATTGGTTCCAAGTCTTTGCTATTGAGAATAGTGTAGCAATAAACGTATGTGTGCATGTATCTTTATAGTAGAATGATTTATAATCCTTTTGGTATATACCCAGAAATGGGACTGCTGGATCAAATGGTATTTCCAGTTCTAGATCCTTGAAGAATGGACACACTGTCTTCCACAATGATTGAACTAATTTACACTCCCAACAGTGTAAGCTTGTTTCTATTTCTCCACATACTCTCCAGCATCCTGACTTTTTAATGATCGCCTTTCTAACTGGCATGACATGGTATCTCATTGTGGATTTGATTGGCATTTCTCTAATGACCAGTGATGATGAGCTTTTCTTCATATGTTTGTTGGACACATAAATGTCTTCTTTTGAGAAGTATGTGTTTATATCCTTTGCCCACTTGCCCACTTTTTGATGGGATTGTTTGTTTTCTTCTTGTAAAATGTTTTAAGTTCCTTGTGGTTTCTGGATAGCAGCCCTTTGTCAGATAGATAGATCGCAAAATTTTTCTCCCATTCTGTAGGTTGCTTGTTAACTCTGATGATAAACCCTAGAAGAAAACTTAGGCAATACTACTCAGGACATAGGCATGGGCAAAGACTTCATGACTAAAACACCAAAAGCAATTGCAACAAAAGCCAAAATTGACAAACAAGATCTAATTAAATGAAAGAGCTTCTGCACAGTAATTCACATTTATTTTAATATAATTTAGTCATTTTATATTTTATTATTTGTTTTTCACTCAGTAATTAGGGTTATGAAGGTATTTTATCAATACATCCAGCAAATGCTGTTTTTGCATCCATTTCTTCATTTGAGTTCACTTCTTGCCAAATTATTTTCTTTCGCAAATTTTCATCAGTGAACAGGAATTATGACATTATATCATTTTATTTTAAATCAAAATTTGGCTAAATAGGAAGTTCTAGATTGATTATAATTTTCTCCAATGTATTTAAATATCTATATGTGAATACACACACACACACACACACACACACGTACATATACATACTATATATGTATGAATGTATGCAATTTTCCTGCAATGTTTCTTCTTGTTATTGGGGAATCCCTCACTGGCCTAGGTGCTGTGCATACACTGATTCCTGTGTATTGTTCCTAGCCTCATATGTTCTCTTCATCCTTATTGCTTCGTAGTTTCACTTTGTTATAACCAGGTGCTGATTTTTTTTTATTGGTTTTTCTTTATTGTGTTTGGTTCTTTGGTACTCTCAATTTCTTACCCATTATACTGTCTGTTTCTCCCTCCATTCCCTACTGCTACCACTGTCATAAAATGTAGTGGTAGCAGTAGGGAATGGAGGGAGAAGCAGAACATGTGGACATAGGCATGGATACTATTGAGTGGAAAATGGTTCAGTACCATGTGTTCTCACATAGGCATGGATACTATGTACCATGGAAAATGGTGCTGAGACACCATTTTCCACTCAATAGTATCCATGCCTATTTCCAGATTATCACTGAGCTGATTGCTTCAAAAACATTCAGCCATTTGCCTATCGCTGCTATAAAAATTACCACATATCCGTTGCTTACAACAACACACATTTATCATTTTAAAGTTCTGGGGGCCAGAGGTCAAAAAAGAGTTTAATAGACTAAAGTCAAGCTGTCCATAGGGTTGTTTTCTTCCAGAGATTCTAGGGGAGGATCCATTCCCTTCCTCTAGAGGAATCTGGAGATTTCTCTAGACCCTGGCTTCTTTAAAGACCGCAGAATGATACCCCCCTCAACTTTATTTCTATACGTCTGTAAAGGAAAGATTCAAAATTTCTAAAGTCACATATTAAACATGAAAATTTTTAATAGTTTATTTTCTATTTAAAATCATATTAAGACATAATCAGATATATCCACACTAATTTCATACTTTTGGTTGGAGAGGTAAGTTTTCAAAGTCCAAGCAGAACTGCAGGAAACCCAACTCCAAAAGAAGAAAAGCCGAGAAAACTGATATTGTTGATAGTCAAATACCGTATATGTGATCAGATAGCTGCTTCTCTCCTTAGGATGTACTAGCACCTCGTGACCCAAGTGAGCCACATTTACCCCATATTCACACCCTTGAATAGGGCATACCTGCTTTGACACTGGCCTTGGCCATGTGACTTACTGGACTTCCTGTGACAAATTAGATATTATCAAGAGTGGTATAGCAGCGGATTGAGAGGTGCCTGTGAATTGAAGTTTGTCCTCTTGGAATGTTCTATCTTGGGGCCAGTTACCATGCTTTAAAGAAATGTGGGCTAGAATACCGAATAATGGAAACTATGTAGAGATCGATCTTGGATGCAAAAATGTCTTCTTGGAAGTCTGACCCTGGCATGAACTCCCAGCTAAATGCAGATGCAGGTATGAGATTGTGGATACCAAGGAAGCAGAAGTGTTCAGCCAATCACAGTCAACACCACTGGCTTACAAGAAGTCATCAGTCACTGATATGTTACACCCCTAAGATGTGAAGCAGATTTTTATGCAAATAGGTAACTGAAACCCCATAGATGGTCTTATACTCAGTAACAGCTTTTTCTTTCCCATTTAGAGCACAATGAGTCAGGTATGAATGAGAGCTTAGAACAGGCCAAGCATATTCTCTTCATGTCAATTAATCAAAGTTAAACAGACTAGAGAAAGCTTCATGTTTTAATTTCCTCCCTTTGCCAAACTTATGTAATTATCTCATGGGATTATGATTTGCTTAAGTTTGTGTGTGTCATGGGTGCCCAGTGTCTGTTTACTGTGTCGGTATCTTCCCATTTCACGTGTCAAACGGACATGTTTGTTCGTCTTTGCAGAGTTTTTTGTAGTTGGACATTTCTACCCCTTGATTTTTCTCCTCTGCTGGGAACAGGTGCATGCAATACTCCACATTATAAAAACTCTGTTTTTCCATTATGCAAGGTAAAATAAGAGCAGAGAACATATCCTTCACGCTCCGCAAACATATAAGGCAGGAAAACGGTAACACTGACTCTGATTATAAAGCGCTAAGTTTCCAGGAATAAGTGTTCCTTTGCCTATGCTCAGAGACCGTCATTCACAGGTATGAAATTTGTCACTAATTTGTATTTGTATCATTGGTAGGTTCATGTAATATCTAACCCTGTAAATTATCTTTCCTGGATTAATATATCCTCAAGTGCAAGATAAGAAATTTCCTGTTGGGTAGTTCCAGATTAACATGACCTAGAAACTAAGACAGCACAGTGCTCCTGTTGACTCACAGGCTGATACTTCAAGCCCTATGTAGCACCATTTTATTAAGCCAATGAAGTAGTACTATTACAAGATTTTTATAACCTCACAGGTCACAGCCTTTTCAGGGGCACTGATAGTAAGTATAGTTGCTTTAATTAAATTGACCAAAAACACCTGACCCAGGTGTTTTAGATTTGTTCATTATTTACCCACATCAGTCTTGTGAGCCTTTATGGCTCACACAGAAAAAGCCAGATAATATCTGGATTTTCTCTCAGAGAAAAGCCAGATAATATTATAGGACCTGTAGCGTACAGGAATCTAAGGGTCTTGGGTTAAGCAGTGAAAATGAACCTTTTCTATCTCATGTACTGACACGCAGGGAAACTTAATTACAGAGTCCAATTTAATTCACGGAAGCCTCAGCTCTGGACTTATAGCATCTGGAATGATTGTCATGTCTGCTACTTTCCTGTTGGTAATTTGGGGCAAGTTATCTAAGCCCTCTGTGACTCAGTTTCTACAATTCTAAAGTAACAATAACAGAACATGCTTTACATTAATAATGCTATTCTGAGTTGTAAATCTGTTATACATTTAAAGCACTCAAAAACTATCTGCTATTAGGCATTCCCTATATGTTATTTATAATTATCCCTTTAATATCATTTTTACAGATACATTTTAATGATGGGGAAGAATAAAAGTGAATAAAAGAAAAAAAGAATAAAAGTCCATATTCTATGGATTGTCTCCCTCTGAAGATTCCCCCGTCAAGGTAACTCTTATTGGTCTGGAAGATTGAATAAAGCATTAGATGCTTGTTAGGTTGTGTTATTTTTCACCGTAACTATGAATTCTAAATTTCAAGTCACACAAATTCACTGATTGGGCCATCAGGAAATATCAGATTTAAAGCTAAATGCTATCTAAATATCTGTGTCTCTCCAAAATTCACATGTTGAAACCTTAATTCCCAAGGTGAAGGCAGTGGAAGGGAGGGCCTTTAGGAGGTGATTAGGACACCAGGACTCAATACTCATGAATAGGATTAGTGCACTTACAGGGAGGCTTAAGGGTACCTGTTTGTCCCTCCCTCCATGAGAGATGCTGCCTTCTGGGCAGAGAATGAGCCCTCACCAGCCACTAGATGCGTTGTAAACTTCCTAGGCTCTGGAACTCTGGGAGATAACGTCTGTGACTTACAAGCCACTCGGTTTGTGGTATTTTATTATTGCAGCCCTGAAGGGGCTAACAAAAGCATAGGTAGTCATCATCAGAACGAATAGGACTGAGGACTATACTGGAAAAGAGTTAAGTAAAGCTTTCTTAATTCACATATTAAATTGTCTTATTTCTGACATGATTTAGTTCGCAGTGTTTCTCTGGGCCGGTCTGGCTTCTAAAGTATTAGGGTCCTTTACAAATTCTGATGAAGTTGAAACATCATATTCTGAAAAAGGTTAGCATCCCTTTCATAAGTTTCCCAGGGCGGCCATGACAAAGTGCCACAAACTGGGTGGCTTAAATGGTAGACATTAAATGTCCACAGTCCTAGAAACTAGAAAGAAGAAGTCAAGGTGTCAGCTACTTCACGCTGTCTCAGAGGCTGCAGGGGAACCCCGATCCATGCCCCTTTCTTAGCTTCTGGTATCACCAGCACGGTCTCCTGGACTTACAGTGACCTGACGCCCATCTTTGCTTCCGTCAGCACGTGGCCCTCTCCCTGTGTCTCTGTGTTTGCACCTGGCTTTTGTATGACCTCATCTTAACTTAATTACAACAGCAAGTGAGACAACGAAGGGGATTTCTTGGTCCCAGCAACAACCAAGACAAACAGATACAGAAACCAGCAGGCGGTTATGCTGACTGTGGTTAGCACAACTGGTACAATCTGATCGCATCTTTTATAACTCAGAAGTAAATTACAGGTTCTATCTGGCTTAATGGACTGTCCATCTGACCAGTAAAAGGTATGAAATACAACAGACTATCTCTAGTTTCTTCAGCTTAGTAGGCTTTTGGGAGCTTGTGCGATTCTCCTGGACTCCAACAGTGTTTGACTCTCGCCTGGTGGTGTGGAGGGCAAGTCTGCGGTTAGGTACACTTTTAAGCGCCTTGCTGTGTGTATAACTTTATTCACAAAATAGTACAACTATGTTGGACATTGGCTGCACAGGGAGAGTGTTGCGCTGGCTTTTAACTCTTTTCCTCATTAGCCGTTAAAATAACATTATTTTTTAGAAAATATGTTGTTAGTTTGAGGGAATGGAATCAAGAAGTAACTTCTTTTCCTTTCAATGCAAAGTTGAAATGGAGAGTAGACAGAAGCCTTGAAATTGTCCATTCTAACTTCCCTCATCCTGTTTCTGGAGTTTTACATGGTGAGCTTTCTCCCTTACACTCAGTTTGGATCAATTCCTGTGCTATTAATTCATGGATATAAAGTTTATCAAGTTTTCTTACCACTGCAGTAGAATCTGTCTGCCCTCCAATCTTTCAGTCACATCTCATTGAGCAATCATGTCTTTTATCATCATATTTTATTGTACACTGAAGCCAGAATGGAAATTTCCCAGTGAAGTTCAGATTTGTTTTCAATTATTTCTTAATCAGCCTTGGTATCATTTCTTCTGAAATTTCTCATTCATCACTATATATAATTTTGGGCAGTATGAGGTGATTTTTAAAAATTTTTAATTTTAAAATTAATTTAAGTTTCATTTTTAAATTTTTTTTATTTCAGCAATTTTTGGGATAAAAGATTTTTGGTTACATGCATTTGTTAGGTACACTTTTAAGTGTCTTGCTGTGTATAACTTTATTCACAAAATAGTATAACTGTGTTGGTCATTGGTTGCACAGGGAGAGTGTTGTACTGACTTCAACTTTTTTCCTCATTAGCCATTAAAATAACGTTCTTTTCTAGAAAATACGTTGTTAGTTTGAAGGAATGGAATCAAGAAGTAACTTCTCTTGAAGTAACCATGTAATCTTTTGGTTACATGGATGGTGAATTCTGAAATTTTAGTGTACCATCACCTGAGAAATGTACTCTGTATGTAGTTTTTTAATGCTTACCCCCTCCACCCCGCGCCAAACAAGTCTCCAAATCCATTGTATAACTCTGTATGCTTTTGCATCCTCATAGCTTAGCTTCCACTTTTAAGAGGAAACATACTGTATTTGGTTTTTCATTCCCGAATTACTTCACTTAGAATAATGGCCTCCAGCTTCATCTAAGTTGCTGCAAAAGACATTATTTTGTCCTTTTTATGGCTGAGTAGTGTTCCATGGAGTTGAGTGTACCACATTTTTTTCATCCACTCCTTGGTCAATGGACACTAAGTTTGGTTCCATATATTTGCGATTACAAATTGTGCTGCTATAAACATGCAGATGCATGAGTCTTTTCCATATAACCACTCCTTTTCCTTTGGGCAGAGACGCAGTACTGTGATTGCTGGGTCAAATAGTAGATCTACTTTTAATTATTATTATTATTATTATTGTTATTATTATTTTGACACTGAGTGTCACCCTGTCACCCAGTTTGGAGTTCGGTGGCACAATCTTGGCTCACCGCAATCTCTGCCTCCTGCGTCCAAGCAGTTCTGCCTCAACCTCCTGAGTAGCTGGGACTACAGGCGCACTCCACCACATTTAGCTAATTTTTGTATTTTTAGTAGAAATGGGGTTTGATCATGTTGGCCAGGATGGTCTTGATCTCCAGAAGTCATGATCCTCCCGTCTTGGCCTCCCAAAGTGCTGGGATTACAGGCTTGAGCCACTGTGCCCAGCAGGTCTACTTTTAATTTTTAAGGAATCTCCATTCTGTTTTCCGTAGTAGTGGTACTAATTTACATTCCAGCCAGCAGTGTAAAAGTATTTTCTTTTTCCCACATCCATGCCAACATGCATTATTTTTTGACTTTTTAATTACGAACATTCTTGCAGGGGAAAGGCGGTGTCTCTTCGTGGTTTTAATTGGCATTTTTCCCTGATGATTAGTGATGTTGATCATTTTTTCATATGCTTGTAGGCTGTTTGTATATCTTCTTTTGAGAATTTTCTATTCATGTCCTTTGTCCACTTTTTTTTTTTTTTTGATAAGATTATTTGTTTGTTTCTTGCTCATTTGTTTGAGTTCCTTGTAGATTCTGGATACTTGTTCTTTGTCAGATGCATAATTTGTGAATATATTCTCCCACTCTCTTGGTTGTCTGTTTACTGTCCTCATTTTCCTTCCCTCCCTCCCTCCTTCTTTCTTTCTTTCTCTCTCTCCTTTCCTTCCTTCCTTCCTTCCTTCCTTCCTTCCTTCCTTCCTCCATCTACCTTCCTTTCCTTCCCGTCTCTGCCTGCCTTTTTATTTCTTCCTTTTCCTTCTCTCTCTCTCTTTTACTTTGCAGAAGCTTTTTTAGTTTAATTAGGTCTCATTTTTTAATTTTTGTTTTGGTTACATTTGCTCATAGAGTCTTAGTCACAAATTCTTTGCCTAAGCCAATGTAGAGAAGAGTTTTTCTAATTTATCTTCAAGAATATTTACTATTTCAGGTCTTATATAGAAGTCTTTTATCCATCTTGAGTGGATTTTTGTGTAGTTGAGAGATGGGGATCCAGTTTTATTCCTTTACATGTGGCTTATCAGTTTTCCCAGCACCATTTATTGAATAGGGTATCCTTTTCCCAGTTTATGTTTTTGTATGCATTATCAAAGATCTGTTGGCCATAAGGGTATTTGGATTTATTTCTGGGTTCTCCATTTTGTTCCACTGGTCTAAGTGCCTATTTTTATGCCAGTACTATGATGTTTTGGTAACTGTAACCTCGTAGCATAATTTGAAGTCTAGTTATGTGATGTCTCAGATTTGTTCTTTTTGCTAGTAGTACTTTGGCTAGGTGGGCTCTTTTTTGGTTTCACATAAATTTTAGAAATTTTTTCTAGTTCCGTGAAAAATGATGATAGTATTTTGATGAGAATTGCATTGAATGTGAGGATTGCTTTGGGAAGTATGTTCATTTTTACAATATTGATTCTTCCCATCTATGAGCACGGAATTTGTTTCCATTTGTTTGTGTCACTTACGAATTATTTCAGCAGTGTTTTGCAGTTTTCCTTTTAAGATCTTTCACATCTTTGGTTAAGTATATTTCTAGTTTGTTTGTTTGCAGCTGTTGTAAAATGGATTGAGTTTTTTATTTGATTCTCACTTTGATCATTGCTGTCTTATAGCAGTTCTACTTATTTATATGCATTGATTTTGTAACCTGGAACTTTGCTGAATTTGTTGATGAGATCTAGCAGACTTTTTGATGCTTCTTTAGGGTTTTCTAGGTGTAAAATCATATCATCAGCAAATAGCAACAGTTTAATTTCCTTTTCTCCAATTTGAATGCCTCTTATTTGTTTCTGTTGCCTGATTCCTCCAGCTAGGGCTTCTAGTAACATGTTGAACAGAAGAGGTGAAAGTGGACATCCTTGTCCTGTTCCCATTTCTCAGGGGGAATGTTTTCAACTTTTTCCTATTCAGTGTGATGTTGGCTGTATGTTTGTCATAGATGGCTTTTATTACTTTGAGAAAAGTCCCTTCTGTGTCTATTTTGTTGAGGATTTATATCATAAAGTGATGTTGGTTTTTATCAAATGCTTTTTTTGTGTCTATTGAGATGATAATACAATTTTATTTTTAATTCAGTTAATGTATCACATTTGTTGACCTGCATATATTAAACCATCCCTATATCCCTGGGATGATATCCACTTGATCATGATGTATTCTCTTTTTGATGTGCTGTGAGATTCACTTAGCTAGTATTTTGTTGAGGATTTTTGCATCTATGTTCATCAGAGATATTGGTCACCAGGGTTTTTGTGTTTGTTTGTTTGTTTGTTTGTTTCTTATGTATTTTCCTGGTTTGAGTATTAGGGTGATACTGGCTTCATAGAATGATAGAGGAAGGATTCCCACTTTATCTTTTGGAATACTTTCAGTATAATTGGTACTAACTCTTATTTGAATTTCTAGTAGAATTCAGCTGTGAATCCATCTGGTCCTAGACTTTTTTGTTTGACATTTTTAAACGTACTTATTCAGTCGTGCTGCTTATTATTAGTCTGTTCAGGGTTTCTTTTTAGTTCTGATTTAATTTAGGAGGGTGTATGTTTCCAGGAATTTTTCAGTTTCCTCTAGATTTTCTAGTCAGTTCATGTAAAGATGTTTATAGTATGTCTATAATGATCTTTTGTATTTTTGTGGTATTGGCTGTAATATTTCTAGTTTCATTTCTAATTGAGTTTATTTGGATCTTCTCTCTTCTTATGATACGATACTTAAAGAAAGAAGAAATAAATTTGACCAAAGTCCTAGAAAGGAAACAAGGTAAAGCCTGATCATGATGTCTTAGCAGTAGCCAGTTATAATTCCGGAGACTGAAAGATCTCTAAACTTTTGTTTCAGTTTTCAAATATAACACCCGATGTCAGCATTTACTCTCATGATAAAAGGTTATTCTATCTTTCCTAACCACCTACTAGTTAAACTGTATCTTACATACTTAACTCTCTTGTTAAATTTTAATATGACTGGTTCTTATTTTCATAGTTAGAACAGTGAAATATATCACCTCATCCTTTAATAAAGATAATAAAAGATATAACACAGGTAGTATTTGACCAGTGCAGTGCAGAGTACATTCTCCAGTATGTTACACATTCATCTGTTCCACTTTCTAGGCATTATATGTAATGTCTTCAACTTGTTTGGAAGAATTATTGGGGGAGATGGAGCTACTCAAATATCCTTGACTGAAGAACAGTCTTCCTCTATCAAGGAAGGCTGTTCTCTTCCACCAAGTGCTCGGCTTTGGAAAGAGTGAGGGAGGAAGGGGACACCCACCTAGCCAGTCAGATCCATCAAATCAACCCTGGCGACCAATGGGGTGACAGCTGTTGTGGCCAGATTGCCCACACATCTTATACCAAGTATTTGTGAGAACTACAACACCCAACTCCTTTCTGCCCATTCCACTGTATGCTTTGCCCAGTGGCCAAGACCTTTGCCTCACATATAGCTTGACTAAGAATCTTCTGATCTATCAGTCTAAAGAGTTTTTAAATTTATATGAAAACATTTTCAATTTCCTGTGTTTATTATCTTTTGCTGTTTACATTTGTATTACTCTTGACTCACATCCTCTTGTATCTGTTTTTTAAAATTTCATGTCTTGGCTTTATCTTTTCAAAGACTCTTTTCTCAGTCATCTCATGAAAAACGTTCTGAGATTGCAGGGCCATTCCTGAGTCTACTTCTTGGTATGCAAATGAATCAGAGTCCTTATTTATTTGCGTAAATAAGGGTTTTTATTTCATGCTGTTAGGGCACAGAATGTTAGTTTGACCACAGGTTCTTTTTGCAGCATCTGGGGAGGGTATGAGTGAAGGGATGTATAACATTTGGTGCAGGCCATCCTACCACCACCATGTTTCTAGGCAGGAAGGAGAGCTTCTTCATAAAGTCCCTGCGATGAACCCCAAATGCAGGGTGACCTCTTTCTGGAAGCTATGGATTGATAGAGTCTTGTCAACCTCCAACTGTTGGCCAGAAAAATATCAGATGCCCTGTTCAGCAGGAGAGCCTTCCCTGCCTTGGATTAGTTCTTTGACAGTATGGACCGTGTCATGTGGTTAGGTTGACTGCTGGGTTTTAACAAATATCTGTGTGGCTGACTCTGCAGCTCTGCCTGGCCATGGTATGGAGGGGAAGGGAGGTAAGTTAGAGCCACCTACTTGTTCTTCTTTTTCAAGATTATTTTGGCTATTCTGGGTTCCTGCCAAATTCGCATGAATGTTTATATCTTATTTGTCAATTTCTATAAAACATAAGCTGGAATTCTAATATGAATTGAGTTGTAGCTATAGATCAATTTGCAGAGTATTACCATATTAACAATATTAAGCTTTCTGAAGCATGGGCTATTTTTACATTTACTTAGATCCTCTTTAATTATGCTCAACAAGGCTTTTATCGTTTTTAAAGTACATTTTACACCTTTTGTTACATTTATCTTTTGAAGCTACTGTAAATGAGATTTGTTTCTTAATTTCATTTTCATGTTACTCATTGCTGGTGTGTAGAAACATAACTGATTTTTAATATTGATCTTGTGTCTTGCAACCTTCATGATCATATTTGTTGGTTCTAGTAGTTTGCTTAATTTGCTCCTTAGGATATTTTACATGCAATATCATGTCATCTATGCATAGAAATAGTTGCACTTCTTCCTTTCCAATTGAAACATTTATTTTCTTTTACTTGCTTAATGCCTTGACTAGAACACCTAGTGCAAGGCTGAGTAGAAG
The DNA here is from genome assembly GCA_004027835.1 of Alouatta palliata. Taxonomy (NCBI): domain Eukaryota; kingdom Metazoa; phylum Chordata; class Mammalia; order Primates; family Atelidae; genus Alouatta; species Alouatta palliata. The sequence goes on from PVKV010016259.1 coordinate 18,581, forward strand.
TGGCAAGAGCAGATATTCTTGTCTTGCTCCTCATTATGAGGAAAAAGCATCCAATCTTTCACCATTAAGTATGATGTTAACTGGGGTATTTCATGATACCCTACATAAAGTTGAAGAAATTTCCTTTTGTTCCTAGTGTGTTGCACATATTATCATGAAATAATGTTGCAATATGTAAAATACTCTTTCTGCGGCAATAGAGATAATAAGTTTGGTGTTTATTCTATTGATATGCCATAATATATTAATTAATTTTTGGCTGTTAAACAAAATTTGCCTCTTGGGATGAATCTCACTTGGCCAAGATATATAATTATTTCATCATGCTGATCAATTAGGTTTGCAAGTAATTTGCCGAGCATTTTTTGCATTCAAATTCATAAGTGATATTGGTCAGTAGTATTATTTTTGTGAGAAATTTGTCTGGTTTCGTGTATGAGTAATCTTGGAATCATGTAATGAATTGGCAAGTTTTCTCTTATCTCCATTTGTTGGTAATGTTTTGCAAAGCATCGGTATTAATCTTCTTTAAATGATTGGTAGAGTTTGTCAAGCAATCTAAGTCTGAACTTTTTTGTGGGTAATTTTTGGATCTCTAACTTAATCTCATCACCCGTAATGAAGCTATTCACATTGTGCATTTCTTCTTGAGTCAGTAGTTTTCCTTTTCTGTAAATTTGTCCATTTCACCTAAGTGACTTAATTTGTTGACATACAATTGCATGGTATTGCTATAACCCTTTCTGGTTTTGTAAGGTCCAGAGCAATGTACTTCTTTCAGTTCTTTGATTCCAGTAATTTGAATCTTCTCTATGTTTATTGTCTTGGATGTCCTTTGTAATGATTTGCCAATTTTGTTGGTAACCTCAATAACTTCCTTTAGCATTTCATGTAAGGTGGGTCTGAAGGCCCCAAATTCTCTGGTTTCTGTTTATTTGAGAATCTCTATATTTTACCTTTATTTTAATTACAAATGTCCTATTGATATGCTAAAACATATTAACTGATAACTTTGCTGTGTATAGGATTCTTGGTTGACATTATTTTATTTGAACACTTCGAATATGTTATGCTACTACATTCTAGTTCTACTATTTCTCATAACCAACTGGTTGTTAACTTGCTTTTTTGGAAATTTGTCTATTTTACCTAAATGGCTTAATTTGTTGGCATGCAATTGTTCATAGTATTGTTATGGGATTCATAGTATCGTTAATTGGGATTTTTTTTAATGATAAGTTATTTTTCTCTTCCTGATATCAATATTTTCTCCTACTCTCTAACTTTCAGCATTTTTAAAACATGTCTGTTTGAAGATTGATTTATATTTATTCTACTTGGAGTTTGTTTGATTTCCTGGATGTGTGGGTTAATAATTTTTAATAAATTTGGGACATTTTTGGCATTTATTTATTTAAAAAATTTTTTCTCTCTCTTTCTTTCTAATACTCCCATTATGTGTATATTGGTATGCTTAATGGTGTGTCCTATATTTCTTTGAGGCTTTGTTTATTTCTCTTTAGTATTTTTCCTTCTGTGATCCACATTGCCTTCTCTATTACTCTTCAAGTTTCCATGGCTCTCTGACAGGCCCTTCCTTGTTTCTTTTACTGATCACATCTAAATTTTATGCTCCACCAATTGTTGGTGGATTACTCCCTTGCTTTTAACAATGTCCAGTGGCATATATTGCTCTACAGGTTAATATAATAAAAATTGGTATCCTTTAAATGAACAGTTCTGAGGTATGTTTGACATTTGTTTTGACTTGCAGAGAACTTCTTTTAACTCTCCTTGGTTCACTTTAGAAAACTCTACAGCATATATATTTAACCTCTATCTTCACTGACTCTAACAATTTCTCCTTTCGGGATTCCATCATAATCTTCACTAATTTTGAGAATGCTCTTTGACTTGGCTGGGTGTGGTGGCTCATGCTTGTAATTCCAGCACTTTGAGAGGCTGAGGAGGGTGGATCATTTGAGGTCAGGAGTTCAAGACCAGCCTGGCCAACATGGCAAAACCCCATCTCTACAAAAAATACAAAAATTAGCCAGGCATAGTGACACACACCTGTAATCCCACCTACTTGGGAGGCTGAGGCAGGAGAATCGCTTGATCCTGGGAGATGGAGGTTGCAGTGATCCGAGATCACACCACTGCACCTCAGCCTGGGCAACAGATCTCAAAAAAAGAAAATAAAAGAATGCTCTTAAACTTGAACTTCTCCATATTCAGTTGCAAATAAAGTTCCTTTCTTGGGAAAGGATTGAGAACTCTCTGTTTTATAGTTTACTTCTCTTTCCAGGCAAATTCTCTGAACCAGAGTCCTGGAAATGAGGGTGGGGACGGTGGCAAGCTTCTTTTAGTGTCATGCTCACATTAGGACCTGAGAGTTTGTGGTGATGTGGAGAGCAGTAGCCTGAGGTCTTCTCAGCTTGCCTCTCCAAACATCAACACCTTTGCCTTACCAGTGAGTGTTAGGACAAATGGGGCCTAAGTATACTCAGTGGTACTCACCTGAGATAGAGCCTCCATTCCACAGGCATGGGCTTGTCAGAAGAATGCTCTCACCTCTTGGGTGTACTTGTTCAAACAGGCAGCTAAGGGAAGGATGAGATTGTTAATGCTCTGCTCCTCTGAACAAGTCAACCCTGGAAAAGGGAATTGAGTCTTGGCTGTACCAGTCTGGAGTGATGTTTTCATTTCACTGAGCTTGGAGGGCAGAGAGATGGTACATACATTCTTGCATCAAATATCACAGATCTTGCTCTTATGAAACTTTAAAAGATTTTTGGGATAGATGTTTCTTTATTTGCTGTATCACGTATGGACCATTTCCAGAGGCTTAACATTAAAAAAATAATAATTTTCACAAGTTTCACTGGGAATCAGGTAAACAAAGATCCTCAAGCTATCATTCTGAAAATCAAAATAATAATGAGTTTTGTTTTTCTCTATGTACATGTCACATGGATAACATTTTCCTGTTTCTATGCATGTATTATTATTTTTTGTTGAGAATTAATGATTGTACATATTATGAATAGATATTAGCAATTTGTTTTTTTGTGATTATCAAGTAGACTTTTACTTTCCTTTTTTTATTTTCCTTTTTGTTATGTTCAATAGTTTTGGGCAAGCAGGTGTTTGGTGACCTGAATAAGTTCTTTAGTGGTGATTTCTGAGAGTATTGATGCACCCATCACTCGAGCAGTGTACACTGTACCCACTGTGTTCTCTTTAATCTTTCTCCTCTTCCCAGTCTTCCCCGTGTCCCCAGAGTCCATTATGTCATTCTTATGCCTTTGCATCCTCATAGCTTAGCTCCCACTTATCGGTGAGAACATATGATGTTGGTTTTCCATTCCTGAGTTAGCGATTTTATACTTTGTTCAGTAACATGTCTAGGCTCTGTCTGAAATTTGTTTGTCTTACACGTGCAGCCAACAATGTATCTCTTCAGTTACATGTATTTTTTCTTTTTCTTCTTTTTATTTTTAGCCTGGCTTCCTAGAGGTGTCCATTTCCTCAGCCCAGCTTAGCGCTCAGCCAATGACTGGCAGAGTTTTCCTCAAACTCCTCCAGTCCAGCTTCCATCCTGACCTGTAATGCTTCTGCTGATCCTTGGTGCTGCTGGGTTTGTGTTAGGGTAGATGGGTGGGTGGGTGAGTGTGTACGTGAAAAGTGCAGGCCTTTCAAGTGTGCCCTGGATTTTCTTTTTGGAGGGCCTTTCTCCTCTATGTTTGCAGCCTTGGTGTTGCCTGGGGCATGTGGATACTTTGACTCTGGTCTCTGGGGCAACCTCAGAATAGTAAAATCACGACTGTTTTCATTTGGAAGACATCCATATTGATTTCCAGGCTACTAAGTGATTACTTTTGTCAATGTTTTCCAGCTTTATTGCTCTTATTGGGTACAAGATTTGCCAACTTTTTTCACTACAGGCAGAAATCCTGACCTTGGTTCCTTTTTGACTTGACTTTTGTATTTCTTTTAAAAATTCTTTAAAGGACTATGTATTTCTTTTAAAGTTTTATTAATCTGTGCATACAAGTGTGCATACATTTCTAATATAAAGTCATTACTTTGAATGTTATATAAAATTCACATTTAATAGGTTTTAAAATCTTTTTCCTCACTATTGGTTATATTTTGCAGTCTTGAGTCTTGTTATTAGTATTTAAAAATTATAATGATAATAATAAACATCATAATAATGGAAATAATCATGTGCATCTAAGGTAAATTTAAAAATATGTAATGAGAAGTAATATTACATATAGACACATTTGCATAAGAGATGATACAGTATCAATTTCACAAATAAACTTTATTTTTAAAAAGAATAAAATGATTTTATGTTGCCTTAGTTTTCTGTTGTTGCAGCAATGAATTACCACAAACTTGAGTGACCTAAAACGATGCAAATTTATTTTCTTATATTTCTGTATGTCAGAAATCTGGATAGGTGCAGCTGGTTTTTCTTCTCATGATCTCCTAAGGCTGGAGTCTGGGTGCTAGCAGGGCTGCATTTCTTTGGATACTGTGGATACAATCTGCTTCCCAGAGGCTATTGGCAGAACTTGGGTTCTTGACTTTGTAGGATGGGGGTTTTCGGCCCCCACCATTCTCAGGCCAACAGTGTGCTTCAAGTCATTGTGCTTCAAATTTTTGACTTCTTCTTCTGCCGTGTCTATTCCATCTCTAGCCGGAGACAGTTCTCCTCTTTAAAGGGTTGATGTAATTGGGTCCACGTGGCTACTTTTGGCTGCTCTGCCTTACTAAAACAGCCTGAATCCTGCCTGCGAAGTTCTTTCTTCTCTGTAATGTCACACACGCTCAGATTTCAGGAATTCGGGCATTAACTCCACTGAGGAGGGCTGAGATCATGTGTGATCAAGGACACATAGCTGGTCACTTCCAGACCAAGAACTCAAGCCCAGGGCTTTCTGTTTCCAAGCTGATCGTGGTGCATCGTTTTTGTCAGTATTAGCTGCATTTGTGTTAGTATTTTCGTATATTTATCTTTAAATAACTGTTTTTGCAAAACCTTAAATATTCCATTTTTATCTTTTTTGTTACAAACACAAAGCCCTTGTATTAGTGAAAATTTAAAAATTATAGAAATGTTTTATTAAAGTATGAAAATGATAGGTAATGCTACAATGAGGTTACACCTCCACTCTGGAGGGGTGTGTGTGTGTGTGTGTGTGTGTGTTTGTGTGTGTGTGTATTTCCATTGCTGCTTCTATATGTGTAAATACAAATATACTTGCATTGAATTTTAGGTTAATATAACCTTAGTTAGTATTATTACAATAATTTTTTTTTTTGAGACAGTGTCTTGCTCTGTTGCCCCAGGCAGGAGTACAGTGGAGCATCTTGGCTCACTGCAACCTGCACCTCCTGGGTTCAAGTGACTCTCATGCTTCAGCCTCCCGAATAGATGAGACTACAGGCGTGCACCAACATGCCTACCTAATTTTTGTATTTTTAGTAGAGATGGGGTTTTGCCATGTTGGCCATGCTGGTCTCAAACTCCTGGCCTCCAGTGATCCTCCTGCTTCAGCCTCCCAAAGTGCTGGGATTATAGGCCTCAGCCGCTGCACCCAGCCAGTATTATTACATTAATTTCTGTTATTCTTAAATGTACTTTAAAAACATCAATTGTTTTGTAAACTTCACCAGAAACCCACACAATTTTTGTCAACCATTTTCTTGGTTTGACTATTTGGGTTATTTCAAAATGTTTTCTATTTTATAAAAATTACAATAAATACTCTGTTTTTTTCTTTTTTTATGATAAATACTCTTGTAAAGAAAAAACACTTTCTTTTCCTATGAAGAACAATTGTCTGGATTCTTTAACAACGAAAACAAGGACAATTAACTTAAAATTCTGCCAAAGTTGGCAAAACGTGGTATACTGGATTGTTTCAACATGTCAGGCTATCTTCTTTGGGTAGAGTAGGAGTTGTGAAAGCATTTAAACAGTTTTAAAGTGTTTCCTAGGTACTCCCAATTTACCACCCATACAAGTCATAACTAGGTTCATTCTTACCAGCTGGAATACATGGTACTTATTTCTAGTTGTTTTGAAGAAAGAATATTTTTAAGAAAATCTAGAAATTAAATCTATTGCATTGTTAGGTTTTTTTCCTTTTTAGCGTGAAATCTTTGTGCAAGTTTAACACCTGCCCTCCATTCCTGAACTTCTTCATCTCTAAAACTCCTGTGCTTGGGCAAAGTTTAGCAAGGCAGAGATCCACATGGCAGGCCAGAAGGTTGGAATTCCTCATATGAGTTTATATTGCAGCTATGAGTTCAGATTCCACAGGGCAGGACAGACAGGCTGGAAACTCAAGCAAGGTTTCTATGTTACAGTCTTGAGGCTGAAACTCTTGTTCTTTGGGAAACCTCAGGCTTTTCTTTTAAGGCCTTCCACTGACTGGATAAGGCCCATCCACATTATGAAGAGTAATCGGCTTTGTGTAAGGTCCACTGATTTAAGTGTTGATCATATCTAAAAAATACCTCCACAGCAACAATTAGACTAGTATTGACCAAAAACTGAGCACCATAGTCTAGCTAAGGTGACATAAAATCAACCATCACAGTGATTTTTCTTTTTTTCTGGACACCTGTAGGACTCCAGATGTCTTACATTCAATAATTGTCAATTTCATTGATAACTAGTTATGGGTCTCTTGTACAATTAGACTATCTCAGGAATGGGCTCCGGCATGACAGCTAGATAAGCGAGCATGAGTCATGTGTGTCTGTGCTCCTGACAGTAAGGGTCAGTGACTACACACTTACCCAATGTATACCATGGCACTTAATCAAAAACCATCAGATGGTTCCTGATGCTTAATAATTCTTGATGTTCTTCATTAGTTCTGTTCACCAAACTGTGGCCTACAAGTCAAATCTCAGCCACAAAAATCTCTTTTTGTAGATAAACTTCCATTAGAACAAATCACAGCAATTCATTTCATACTGTCTACGGCAACACCATGCTATAACTTCAGTGTTGGTTCCTGGCAAAAGAGACCGTACGATCTACAAAGCCAAAAATATTTACTATCTACCTTTGTAAGAGAAGTTTGCCAACTCCATTGAATTATTATCATTCCATTTGTTCCATGTTTCCCTTCTTAATTATATACTTTGTATATGCAGTATTCTCACCATACTATTTAATATAGTTTCCAGGCTTTCTGGGGACCTTGCAAATTGTAAGTAACCAAAAACAATGTATTGCACTGAATTAAACTATGTTAAACTGTATTGAATTAAATTTTGTATCTGTTAGTAATTTTCTTGGCCCTTTTAAAAAAAAAAACCTTTTATATAGATAATGGGAAAGCATTGTCCTTACGTAAAGCATAAATTAAGAAACTTTTTTTCTGCAAATAGAAAGTACATATTTTGGGCTTTGCATGCCGTAACATCTTAGTATCTCTGTCATATATTCTACTTTTATTTTTTTTAAACTTTAAAATGTTTCCAAAAAATTCTTAAGTCATAAAGAGTACAAAAACAGATTATAGGACTCTGTTCAGGATTTTTGCCTGTTGGAAGCAAAATTGTATGTCTTTCCCTCCCATGGAGACGGTGACCTCTCTGCTGAGAATCACTACCACAGAGGGATGGCCCCAATTCCAAAGAACAAAATGTAGTAGTTGAAAAGTAGTGTATCTATAGATCTGGTTTTTGCATTCTTACAGGTTCTTTCAACTATTCTAATATAGACTGCTAGGGCTTAAATCTGTCTCTCTTCCTTTACAATACCATACACAACAATGTTTCTAACACACAGTGTTTGACATACATACACGCACTTGTTTATAAGCCTATGAAGTGGATTTGCACCTTTTAAGGACTATTTTCTTTCTGAGCATTTCCACTGACAGTGTAAGTAACAAACCTTTATACTGTCTTTTGAAAATAGAGCAAGATACTTTGGGAGGCCGAGGGGGGTGGATCACAAGGTCAAGATATCCAGACCATTCTGGTGAACATTGTGAAACCCTGTCTCTATTAAAAAAAAAAAAAAAAGAAGTTAAAAGAAAAGAAAATAGAGCAAGATTTGATTGTGAGAAGTATGCTTCTATGGATACTTGGTTAATGCAAAGGGGAATAGTGTTCCTCAAATACCACAGCAGACTGATCTCTACATAAAAACGATACATTTGTCCTTACATTGTAAAGTGTGCTCTTTATAGCCACAGCCCTTTGATTTGCTCATTGTTTTTATAAAAAGGATAATTGATGCATTTTAATGGAGACTTTCTGAGGATCACTCAGGAAGAAATGATAAAATCTAGTATTTTCTCTCAAGTTAATAGAGGTAATTACATTACTTGTAAATATTTGTTTGGTATTCAGACAGGTTGTTTTTCTTTCACTAGTCATTAAGCATTAATTATCAGTTTACATTATCAGTACATAAATGAACTCTTAGAAAAAATTTATTACAACCAAAAATTTAAACAGTGAAGATATGAAAGTGACAGAAATAACTCTCACACGCATGAGTGATACTGAGAAGTCCTGTTGCTTAGATGTCTTGGTGTTGCAAAGATTCTGCATGTTTTTATTCTTTCTTCAACATTCTCAGTGTACCTTAATCATAGCATATTTTTGGCTAAGATATAACTTCATTCTTTAGAAAACATTGAATTTGAATTGGTCAAGGTACTCAACATTTCAGGAATTTTGCATTTTCCCATGGCCAGCAATTTTGAGAAAAATACACTGAAGAGATGTTGAATTATAAATATATAGAAGCAGTTGTTAGACTATATAATATTCTGAGTTACACAATGAGTCAGATAAACATTGGAAGGCATGATCAACAGCATTCAAACTCACCTTATTTTATGAGAAAGTGTTCATATGACCAGAACAATAGAATATTTTATCCACTCTGCACATTGTGTACATTCGAGCCATATTCATTTGCCAATTGTGTTTTGAGTTGAGTAGTCTAATTAAAAGTTTTATTACATCTATTAGAAAAAAATAAGAGATACATTTAATTAGAAAATGAGAAGAAATTAAACAATTTCAGAAAAATTCAAATTCTCATATGGCCAAAAGCAAAAGTAATGATAAAGTAGAAGGGAGAACAAGTTAATAGCATTCAGAAACTCACTCGCTAAGTCTTCATCATCAGCCTAAATTATTATTAAAATATTATACTAATTGTGGGCCAATTTTAGGTGGGGCTGTCTATGATCATGCATATCTCACCTTTCCTTAAAGACTCATGAAATAAATAGCTCATTTGCAGTAATGTAAGTTCTGTTACGGAATGGAGAATTTTCTTTTGTCTTGTTAACTGCTATATCACCAGTATTTACAAAGATGCTTATCAATAAAAGGTGCTCAATTAATTCTGAGTATGTTACTCATTTCCTATATTTAAAACACCTTTAATATTTGTTCAGGTCAATTAGTACACACACACACAAACAGATATTTATGTTTATGTGTGGGTGTATATATATATATATATATATAAAATACGTATATATTTATAGGTACACATACACATACATGTATTTTGTATTACACAAGTTTATAGGCTTTGGTATAGGTGTTTTACCTTTGGGAAACATTTTGTACAATTGCTGTGGCAGGGACATTTAGTGCTCACTAAATAGCCATTTACTGTCCTATACTTCCCGGCTTCCCTTGCAGAACTTTGAGTAGATGTGTAATGTATACTTTACAGGCCAAGGCTGTTGAGACACTGTGTCTCTCATTCATTCTTCTTGTCTAATACTATGGAATCCTTTAAGGAACCCTATTCCTAATTACAGTAACAGAGACAGACAGTGCGGGCATTACTTGTCTTTAAAACTAAACCCTTGAGATCCTGAAGTTACATGTTATATCAACACAGGCTATCCTACTATGACTAAAGCAGTTATTTGGTATTACCATCTAGCTAATTTTTGTTATTTCATCTCTCCAGACGATGTTCGTTTTAGATGATAAATTCTGATAAAACAATGGTCTGTGGGAAGCATGTGTTTATAAAACTCAGTGTTCATTAGTAAGATCTACACACAGAGTAAACCTTCATGGAACATCAATTGAATGGATTAATATTTATTTCTTTGCCTTCCATATGTCCCCTGTTCTCCTCTTTGCATTTGATGATCTATCCAGACATAGAACTTCCAGCCTGTTGTCTCAATCCTAATCTTTCCTCCTTTCCCTTTTTTGGGACTCATCATCATAATCCAACCAAAAAAAAAAAAAAAACTCATCTTAAATGTTAATTCCTTCTACTTCTCTTATTCTATAAAAAGGAGCTTAAAAAATCCTTCTACAGTTTCTTCTCATCTTCGCAGACCTCTAAATATACATTTTTGTATTTTTTAAAAGCAGCGATTTATATCCATTACTTTTTTAAACCCCTTTCCCATTCATCCAATTACTCCTGCGATCTGGCTTTCATACTCCCAATTTCTAAAAATGCTTCTAATCTCTATGGCCAATGACCTTTTCTGAGCCCACATATTACTTTAAATCTCAGCAGGACTTGAAAAAGTCAATCATATTTTGGAAGACTGACTTATATTTTAAAACAACAAATTAAGAAATATTTCTTTTTCTCCACAGCATATTTTATCCAAAGTATGCATGACCATAAATTATTACAATATCAAAGGTTTTGCATCAACAAGAGTTTTTATACTTTCTTCTGTTTATTTCTGAAAAGAGAGTAAGAGTTTGAAAGGATCCACACAATTTGCTGGTGTTGGTTTTTATAATTTTCAAGAATAAAAAGATGTATATTACTAGTGAGAATTCTGGGTAAAGTGACTTTCTGGGCAACATACAGATACATAGACAAGAAAGGTGCTCTTGTGGCCCTTTAAAGTTTACATATTCCATACATCTGGGTGCCTTTTTTGAATCTCTTTTTCCAATTAGTTGACTATTTCTGTGACAAATGAAGTTATAGCTGAATTCTGTGCTCCGTTTGATTACAAACACCCTGATCAAGGCTCAGCCCTTTTCTCCTCCATGTCTGAATTGCCCACTCACCTTCTCTTCTGTTCTATGTTACCTATGCTTTTTTTCATGGTACAGTAATTCACTTTTCATCTTTTGCATAATTTTTTTATTAACTCTGAGGCTGTTTCAGAAATGAAGTTAGGCAATATTGCTCCTTCAAAATGAGATCTGTCGTTTTCCTGTGTTTGCTTTTCATTTCTTCTCTCAACTGCCTGACTTAGTCATTCTATTCAATCCTTCATCTAATTATGCCCTACAAGAAAATGTCTCCTACATCAATCTGCCCAACACCGAAGTCTCTCTAGGGAAACAGCTTTCTGTTTTTAGGTATTCTAGATGCTCTAGGCATTTTGTTTATGGGACTTGCATTAAACTGTAGCCTTTTACACAGCACACACCCACTTCACTTACACAGTGGTACACTGTTGCTAATGGTGACAGTTTGCAGGCTTCCTAGCTGGATTTCTTGTGAGTTCTGCTGATTCATTAGGAATAGACATTTCTATATATGACCTTTGTTATAATGTATGAAAGTAACATTTTAAGTTTCAGAGAATGGCTGATGAGCTAAAATAAATTCAAGGACCCACCACAACTTAGCAGAAAAACAAAACAAAACAAAAAGGTAGGTGTTTTACTTATTGAATTTAATGTTATTTGGGATCATTTCTGTTAGAATTATACTTTCGTTCTCATGTGCACATAAGGGAGAGGATTCATTATGCAGAATGACATAAAAAATAATGGAGTGCAATCTCTGTATAATCTTGACATGTTAACCCATGTTTTATGAACTCGAACTTATGAATCACATTTGTTCAATCTTGTGTAGCCATGAGGGTACATTTAATATCTCTTCCACAACTAATTAATTCTCTTAGAAGTTTTTTAATGTAAAGATAGACATATGATTGAGGCGTGAATTTAATATTTGGCTGGAACACAGCATTGCGAATTCCATACCAGACTCTGGCTTTCATTATTTATTCTCAGTTATTATACACCCAATCATGTACTGACACTTTCATATAGCAGATATTCACATGAAGCTTTCCATGTTAGCACTGGGGATTCATAAAACAGGAGAAATAATTTTTGTAATATGCATTCTGAATGGTATCTTACATCATAAAGCCAAGGGCATCTCTGGCAATGAGCATATCAATTGCAAAGTTTCTGAGATGAGAGATAGCTCAGTTTAGGAGCAAAAAAAAGGAACCGTTGTGCCTGGAGATTCCTTACCAAGTCGTGAGGGCTCAGTGTCAAAATGGGAAGAGCAGCACTAGGAAGGGTCCTATGAAAAGTAGAAAACACTGAAGGATTTTCTTTATATACATATATATATATATATATATATATATATATATATATATATATATAATTGCTCTTTAGGTTTGGTGGTACATGTGAAGAACATGCAAGATTGTTGCATAGGTACATACATGGCAATGTGGTTAGCTGCCTTCCTCCCCATCACCTATACTATATCCGACATTTCTCTCCATGTTATCTCTCCCCAACTCCCCATCCCCTGCTGTCCCTCCCCTAGCTCCCTGCTGCAGACCCCAGTGTATGATGCTCCCCTCCCTGTGTCCGTGTGTTCTCATTGTTCAACACCTGCCTATGAGTGAGAACATGCGGTGTTTGATTTTCTGTTCTTGTGTCAGTTTGCTGAGAATGATGGTTTCCGGGTTCATCCATGTCCCTACAAAGGACAGGAACTCATCGTTTTTTATGGCTGCATAGCTAATTCCATGGTGTATATGTGCCACATTTTCTCTGTCCAGTCTATCATCGATGGGCATTTGGGTTGGTTCCAAGTCTTTGCTATTGTAAATAGTGCTACAGTGAATATTCGTGTGCATGTGTCCTTATAATAGTACGATTTATAATCCTTTGTATATATAGCCAGTAATGGGATTGCTGGGTCAAATGAAATGTCTATTTCTAGGTCTTTGAGGAATTGCCACACTGTCTTTCACAATGGTTGAACTAATTTACACTCCCACCAACAGTGTAAAAGTGTTCCTATTTCTCCACATCCTCTCCAGCATCTGTTGTTTCCAGATTTTTTAATGATCGCCATTCTAACTGGCATGAGATGGCACCTCAATGTAGTTTTGATTTGCATTTTTTCGTCCAGTGATGATGAGCATTTTTTCATATGTTTGTTGGCCTCATGTATGTCTTCTTTTGTAAAGTGTCTGTTCATATCCTTTGCCCACTTTTGAATGGCTTGTTTTTTTCTTGTAAATCTGTTTTAGTTATTTGTAGATTCTGGATATTAACCCTTTGTCAGATGGGTAGATAGCAAAAAATTTTCCCATTCTGTTGGTTGCCTATTCACTCTAATGATGGTTTCTTTTGCTGTGCAGAAGCTCAGGAGTTTAATTAGGTCCTATTTGTCTGTTTTGGTTTTTGTTGCCAATGCTTTTAGTGTTTTAGTCATGAAGTCCTTGCCTATGCCTATGTCCTGAATGATGTCGCCTAGGTTTTCTTCTAGGGTTTTTATGGTGTTAGGTCTTATGTTTAAGTCTTTAATCCATCTGGAGTTAATTTTAGTGTAAGGTGTCTGGAAGAGGTCCAGTTTCTGCTTTCTGCACATGACTAGCCAGTTTTCCCAACACCATTTATTAAACAGGGAATCTTTCCCCATTGCTTGTTTTTGTCAGGTTTGTCAAAGATCAGATGGTTGTAGATGTGTGGTGTTGCCTCCGAGTCCTCTGTTCTGCGCACATTTGTTTTTACTTATTGGTTGGAGGCAGATGGATATTGCAAACTATTCTGTTCTATAAGATATGCTTTATTCCTCACTGAGAACTTGTCTCCAAGACATTTTCCATTGATAATTTAATATATTTTTAAAATATATTAAATTCAATATGTTGATATTGATATTTAGTATATTGATAATTTAACATATTTTTGGCCAAAATTGACCAAGTATTACAGAAACAAGAGTTAAAATTTAGTATTTCTTTTTTTTTCAAATGTCTTGCTACTAAATTACAGTAAGATTCATTAGCTTCAGTTTTTCAACTATAAAATTGGAAAAATTACCTACCTCATTGAGTTACTGTAAGGGCAAAACTAGATAAGATATGCAAAGTGTTTAATATCACATACAATCTTCAAAACTTTTTATCTAACTTATATGAGAGTATTTTTTGTATAAACAAAACAAACATAAACTCTAATGGGTTGGCTACTGTCCTCCAAAATCCACGTCCATGTGAAATCTCAGATTATAGCCCTATTTGAAAATAGGATCTTGAGAACATAATAAATAATTCTGAAGACGATATTATTCATTCCTTATAAGGGCAGCCCCTTATAAGGAGAGGACATGGTGTTACATAGAGAAGGGGATGATGTGAAGATGGAGACTGAGATTAGAATAATTGCCTATAAGCCAAAGTGATATGTGGATATCAGAAGATGGAAAAGGCAAGGAAGAATTTTTTCCTAAAGCCTTCAGTGGAAGCATGGCCCAGCTGGCAGCTTGATTTCAGATTTCTAACCTTTGGAACTAGAAAAGAATAAATCTCTGTTGTTTTGAGATATTAAATTTGTGGTAATTTATTAGAGCTGCCCTAAGAAACGGATGCACACACCAGTCACCTCTGTTTCTGTCAGTTTTACATTTTTAGTTGCTGTCATATACCATTTCTGCCTTCACTTTCTGGCCCAAAGTGGATGGTATTAGATTCCGGTGGCTATTATAATAAATCACCACATGCTTGGTGGTTTAAAACAATGTTCATTTATTCTTACAGATTTTGATACCAAGAGTCTGAAATCAAATTGACTGAGCTAAAATCCAGGTGTTTCCAGGACTGTATTTCTTCTGGAGGCTGTAGGGGAAAATATCTTCTTTTTTCTTTCTCAACTTCTAGAGGTCACCTGCTTTCCTTGGCTCATGGGCCCTTTCTTCCTTCCTTCAATCTGTTGTTTCTGTCATCACATTTCCTACTTTTGTATCGAATTTTCCTGTCTCCATATTACAAGAATATTGTGATGCAGGTTCAAGCAGCGAATCAGGATAATTTCTCCATCTCAAAATCCTTACCTTGGTCGCAATACAAGGTCCACAGGTTCTAGGCCTTAGGACATGGATGTCTTTGGGAGCCATTATTCAGCCTACCACAGAGACTAACATTTTAAACTTTAAATTTGGGTCCTCTTTTAGATTCTTATCTACATTCATTCTATTCTTTTAATCATATGAAATCCCAATACCCTAACCTGTTAATCTGCAAAAACTGATAGAGAAATAAAATCAATGAAACAGATAACAAACAGTATTGAAATACATATGCAAGGCACTGTGCTCACTAAGCTCCACTTACTTCAACCCCAGGTTAGACAGAGTCCATGGGTCATGAGCGCAGAAGACTCCCCAGGACCTTAAGACAAAGAGACGAAGATAAATATTCGTACCAAAATCATCCTATGGTGATGGTCTAGGTGCTCCCTATGGACTAATCCAAAAACTGTCTTGGAAAATGATGATTGCTAACATAAAGATCTTCAATGAAATTAATCTGGAAATAAAATTTAAAAGGTGAAATAAAAATACGTTTGGAATTAAGAAGCAAAAATGTAATCAACTATGTCAGACTATTTGAGAAAATGTAGGTAAAGAGAAGAAGGAAAATAAGCCTGGAGTTTTGAAATCTTGGGGGAAGGGGCCTTTTCAGGGTTATGACTACCAATTTTATCATTTATTGATATTAACCTATTAGAGTATATTTTTTCGAAAAAGAACACGAGATTTTCACAGCCCAGTGCTATTAAGTATGCAAACTACATAATAAACTTTCCAAGTTTGAGTTTTATATCAGCAGTTAGTCTTCAATAGTGTGGGCTCCCTTTCTTGACCTTGTATATCAGAGATAAAATGCTGACCTGTTTGATACAATTCAGTGCTTGCACTTCCTATAGAAACTAAGTGGGCTGCAAACATGTCTGTGTGAACCCAAAGTGATGGCTACAGAGTTAGGTTTTGTTTGTTTTCAATCTTTAATATATGTATGGATACGTTAAAATTAGTATGCATTATTTCTAGAAATAATTATAAACCATTACTTATTTTATGTAGAATAAAAAATCCCAGCACTTTGGGAGGCCGAGGCGGGTGGATCACGAGGTCAAGAGATCGAGACCATCCTGGTCAACATGGTGAAACCCCGTCTCTACTAAAAATACAAAAACTAGCTGGGCATGGTGGCACGTGCCTGTAGTCCCAGCTACTCGGGAGGCTGAGGCAGGAGAATTGCTTGAATCCAGGAGGCGGAGGTTGCGGTGAGCCGAGATCGCGCCATTGCACTCCAGCCTGGGTAACAAGAGCTAAAAAACTCCGTCTCAAAAAAAAAAAAAAAAAAAAAAAAAAACTTGCAGGAGATCTAGTGAGGGCTGACATGTTCTTCTCAAGAATGGCCTTGGCCTTCCAGTACTCACGAGGCACAGTCTTTTATTTTGCTTTCTTGTTTGCTTTTCTTTGGGTTGCTCTCTTTTCTATGTTTCAAAGTTCTTTCTGCATATACAAAAGGATTTCATGTTAGTTTATGTATGTGGAGAAAGAGATAAATACGCTATTTTTTACTCAAAGTTATTGTAAAGTTACTGAGATGAACATCCTGTATGCACTAGCTATTCTCGTGGTTTCAGTGACTTTTTTATCCTCTGCTGTTGCTCCTTGAAGTGGAAAGTGATTATGATGCTGTCAATATTTTAGCTATAGAATTTCGCAAGATCATATCCATGAATGATAACTGAGTGATAAACACCCGTAGAAACGACCACTTAGAAGGGAGATTTCTTGGCCTAAATGAAGACATTGGAGTGTTCCAGGAAGGTGGGCCATCTTACTAATGTTCAGGGCATCTGGTGGACTCCCCTGAGGGATCAGAGCATTTCTCAGTCACTACTCTGCTAAATGGGAGCACATTTATCTAAAACAGAGGTATATATAAAGCTTATGCCAACCTGGACCTCTTTACCCGTATAGAAGCTAAGAGCCCACATAAATCATGAAGGAAGCAGAGGAAAACAGGACTTCATTTCTTCTATTATCAGTAGGTCTCTAGTGAACCCTTGATACGATTGTTCTTCTTAGACAACTTGGTAAGAAACAAGGTTAGAGTGCCAAGTTAGAGGGAATGTCTTGTGACAGTCACCTATGAAACAAGATTTCTGTTGTGTCACTCCACAGTTTGTAGATTTGCATACATTGTATCGTACTTGTCATATAAAAATATGAAGACAAATATTAAAGAATATATATATATATATTACCTAAATTATACCTTTTATTGGTATGAATATGTGATTTTCTTTTGCTCTCTGTTGCCATGTTTTGCAGTTTCAAATAAATAAGAAAATTGGTGGGATAAATTATTTTTTAATGAGTTAAAATAGCAGATAAATGGGAAATCCTAGAGAGCTTTAACATGGATAGTGCTTGTCAACTAAAGGTGATATTGAACTTATGTGTATTAATCTTGACTTTAAAGGTTTCCAAACATCTGACTTGCCACTTGACACATTTGTATTTTTCAAGTATTTGTGAGTAGATCTATGTGACTAGAAAGCTCAAACATCACTTCCCGGGCTAAGCATCAATGCTTGACCCACAAAGATACTCTCCAGCTCTGCTCTCTGTCACCCCATCTCATTAAATGGCACCACTGTTACGAGAATTTGCTGTGCCATGTTTGCTACTTCATCTTTCTATTATTCCTTTTCCCAATTCTTTCCTCTTGAATCAATTCTATCAATCAAATATCCCTCATTTATCAGTTTATGTCCATCTCTATTGCCATCTTGTTAGTATAGACACTAGCATCTTTCTTTTAGACCGCTGATCGTCCAGTTCCCACTAATCTTCTCCTCTCTATGCAGAAGCAAGAATGATCTTTAAAATTAGATGGGTCATGTCACATTTATTTAAGGTATTTCAATGACTTCTTTTTCTGTGCACTTGAATTAAATTTTGGCCTTTTAGGAATACGTGACAAACCCTGCATACAAGTGTCCTCCTGCATTTCCAATCTCAGCTTAGATAATTATCCTCTTTGTTCATATCACTCCAACCATGGGAAACATTAAGGAAAAATAATGCCAGATACCTTAAAAAGAAGAGATTCTATCATGAAGAAGTCAAGCTGGAGCTGATTATATAGAGTTGCATTTTTTTTTTCCAGGCAGCAAACAGTTCTTGGGAATAGTTCCTATCCAAAATAGTCAAAGAGTGGACATCTGTTTAAACATGTTTATGCCAATAAATGGGCTGTCCCAACTTATCCAAACTCAGTTGATTGTTGAGATAACAGTGATTAAGGTTTGTCATCTCAGGTCATAACCGGCGAGAGACAGATATGTCTCAGAAGCTGAGGTCCCCATGGATGGACTTTACTAGCTACAGGTTGCTGGCAGTTGGAGGCAGACCAGCTGGGAATGTTAGCTACAGCTTGCCTCTGCCTCCCATCCTAAGTCAGAGGTATGAAAACAGTGGCGTATACTTACGCCACAGAAATGGAAACTCATTAGCATTTACTAGTGCAAGAGAAGCATGGAACTTGGAGGGGAAATTGAAAAAAACTCATATAATACCTCCATTGAATATCATAGAATGAAGTAAACTATTTTGAAATCATTTTATTATATCTTTCACTTTATACTTAAAATTAATTTCTGTCATAAGTATCTTTGATTGGTTATTGCTGTTTGCTGCTAACTCAAAACACAATGTAAACATAATTGAAGGAACTCCAGGAGGAAACAAGTAACCTTCAGAAGCTATGGGAAAAAACTATAGGATTTTGGTTATGATTGATTTAGAATAAATTAGAAGCAATACAGATAATACAGAAGAAGAAAGCAATCTGGGAAAAATAACAAATAAGTCCGGAGAATTAATGTTACAGATGAAACTGCTTCTATGATGCCACTTAATCTATGCATTTGTCAACAAAGCACCATTCTTTTTTCTTTCTGGGGGATGTGGAGACAATGAATCAATTTTATCATCCTTATTTTATTAATAACAATTAGAATATTAGGTAATTATCAACATAAAACTTCTTAGAAGCCTACCCTGTACATGTGGAATACTTTTATTTGTGAAATAATAGTTATTTAATGAAAGCAGATTTTGAAAACAGAAATGAAATACGTTTTCCAACTTTCTCATAGACCAAAGGTACATAACTTCACTTGCTTAGTCTAAATATGTCCATCACTTTTCATTTGCAACACAGTAGCACAGATATGAATGGAAACATGAATAAGTAGGTTTGAGTTATAATCTTTTGGATATACATATTCCCAGCTGGATTAACGCATGTCCCCTAGTTCATCCAAGAAGCCACCAAGAGAGATGACATGAATTCAGAGTTCATGCTAATTTCTCTGGAGTCTTAAATTCCCTTTAAATTTGAATGAACTTACCTTTAAGTTGATGTTCCTGTTCTTACATTATGTTTTAATCTTTAACAGTAAATTAGCAAAGTCTTAGTTTTTTCTTATCCTCATTTTACTTCGTTTGCCTGAGATGCGTGCATAGGTTTTAAGTGCAATAGGAAGTGCTGTGTCCCTTTACAGGCTTTTAAATTGTATTATGTGATGACAACCATCTGCTCAGAGTCTCATTTATCTTTTCCATGGAAGCAACTTGAAATTAAAATCGACAGTAATGCTGTTCTGCAGGCACTTACACAGAAAGCAAAGTGGTGTACAACTCTGCTGATGGAAAATAGAGTATCTTAATACTTAATACTGTGATACTTAATTAGAATGTTATATAGTATACTCTGCAAAAGTAAAGCGATGCTGCAAAGCACAGATCTAATCAAGGAAATGGTATGGGTAGTTCAGCAAACCTCCTCTCCATTGCACAATAGAAAACAGAAAATGTGCATTTCTAGAGTTCTTGGAACAATGTAGAAGCCACTTAGGATTGCAATGGTGGAAACACAAGTTAACTAATCTAATTAATTACTTTTATTAGTACGGGAATTCAAATAAATGACTTCTTTCAACATTACTAAAAGCTATGTGATAACAACAACACTGTATTTGAATTCAGAATGACTGGTTTTCACCTCTACCCTGTGGCCTCTTAGCCTATATAATTGAGAAAATATGTTTAGCCTTCTTGTATCCATCTGTGCTCTGTCAAATGGGGGTTGTTTAGAAAATCAAATAATGCAGTGTGTTAAAGTTTGTTTAGCAAAAGAAATCAAATTAGACAACATTTTAAGAATATTTTCTGGGTGGGGAATGCGCAGCACCAGCATCTCCCTCTTGGTCCTGCAGTACGCCCTTGGTAGTGACCTTTGAGTCACCTTTAAGGAACCTCAAAGCTGGGCAGAAGTTGACACCCCCCAAAACTGAAATGTGATATGGAAAAGGGCTTTGAAAATACATGAATCATTATATAATTACTGTATGTTGTTAAAATTAAGTGTTGTTGCTTGTTAATGTGTCTTTGTAAAGTTTAGTTCTGGAAGAAGAGCAAGAGCTGCTGGTGTGGATTAGTAGATGGATGCTGTGCTTGGCCACAGAGTTGTCCTCTGAACGATCAAGGTTTTTGTCCCACTGCTGCCAGACAGAAGAACTCCAAGGTTACAGCTGCCTTCCTCTCTGGGAATTTGCCTAATAATTTGACTTGCTCCTAGGTCAGTTCTGCTCCAGTGACTAGTCAGTATGGAGTATGACGTCTGGTCCTTGCACCTCAGTCCTGGGCATGCTTAAAGTGTGATTCCTGCCACAGAATTTTCCATATAATCAGCTGTTTCCTCCTTTGCAGCATAATTCCACTTTTATGTATCGCTCTGCTCAGTGCTGCTGTTCTCATCCCACACAGGGTTGTTTCCTGGAAATCTCTCCCAATGAACCTACTGTATGCCACACTGTCTCAGAACCTATTTCCAGGTGATGATTCTAAAACATTTTGTTCCAAGGGGAGCCATAGGAATACAACCCCAAAATAGGACTTTAGATCTGTATAACCCACTAGCTAACTGGTCCTCCTTGCTGGTGGTACATAAAGTACTGATAGCCCTTGAGATGCTGCAATAACATAATTAATGGCATGGTCACTGGTATTGAACCATGTGATAAGATGCCTGTGGCTGGTACAGTATCCCAGGCATTTGAGGAATACAGGAAAGTAGTTCTTGTAAATATTATGAAGTCGTGTACCTGTTGTTGTGTGTTATTGACGTGGGAGAAATGAATAAGGCTGAGGGTAATTAGTCATCAATTTAAGGCCTCTTTGGAATCTTAAGAAGGTTTTTTTGTTCTTCAGCAAGAATAAAAAATAAGCAGTGTCAAATGCAGGACTTAATTAAAAGGGTAGGTGAGCTCTAAAGAAAGTTGAATTCTCACCCCAGAAAATTCCCTACATGGAGTTGAAAGGAATATGACCCAACAAGTGTGGGTGTGATATCCGGATTCACATACTTGAGGACTTGGAAAGTCTCAATATGGTCTGAAATTGTGGGTCCTGCAGAGGTAGCTCACTCCTCTCAGTTAAACGCTGGTGCTTCTGCTTCCTTGCAGGCAATGATGAGACTTCTGCTCTACAAGACATCAAGCATCCCATGCAGCACCTACTGCCAACTCAGCTTCTGCCCACTAGATCAGTAACTAATTCAGCCAGAGAAGTGCTGTGTTGCTAAGGGAATAAAAAGGGTTATACTCTATAGGAGACACAGGATCCAGCTAACACGGACCATCAGTAGTCACACAGTTATGAAACTTGATCTTGATGATGGTGTAACAAAGGCAGACAATATACATTTAGATAAGGGAGAATTTATCAAAAGAGCAGCAGGTCAAATATGACTCTTCAACATCTTTACCAAGAATCCTAAGTGTTCCTATGGGCTCGGGTGGCTCTTGGAATCTTGTGCAAATAAGAACCCCACTTAAATAAAGTGGAAATGTTAAGAACTTCCAGGAAAAAAATGCAGAGAAAGCAATCAAAAGACTTAGGAAGGTGGCCCTGCTAGATTATCTTTATTATGTAAGTTTGAAAATCCTACAGTGGACTATGCTCCATGGGAGATTCTAGAGAACATACTTTTTGTAAGAAATACTGTGCTCAGAACAGTACCATTCTTTTTGAGAAGTTTCGTGGTTACTGATTTCCTTAGGCTGATATAATGGAGGGAGATAGTATTACGGAACTGGGATCTCTATAGCATTAGGCACAGCAACACCTTAAAATAACAGGGGCCAGGGTACAGAGCTTAACTGTAGGTAGCAAGGTGAAAAACAATTATCATAATGAATGACAGCATCTGAGTGAAAGCCAGGGGTTGCTGACCTAAAGAAAATTACAGAGATATTTAATAAAACATGGTACACTTAAGGATAATCTTGATGGGCAGTCCAAGAAGTAATGCTTAAATCATGCAATAAAAATTAAATCAAGGAAGGACATTTTCAGCCTCAACATGAAGAGTTTGGAAGTTTTCTCTCTTATCTTCATGACATCAACAACAACAACAACAAAAAACAGAAACAAAGTCAAAAGTCAACAACTTCTCTTAGTTCCATTAGATAATTGAAGTCAGTGGGCAAGTTGCCACTTGAAAAACTCAAGATACAGTTAAATGCAAAGAATCACAGCTGTACTCTCAGCTTGCCAGGAGCAGAAGCTGTTGGAGCTAGTGACTAACTGCTAAGAATATTTAAGTGACAATTTGGATAAATGCTGGAGGTTGAGTGTGGGCTAGCTTGATCATTACTATCTCTTGAGAGTTCTGTATTGGAGAGGGACACACATTCATGGGTTTTACCTCAAGGAGTTCCATTAGATTCTCCTCATAATAAATAAATAAATAAATAAATAAATAAATAAATAAATAAATAAATAAATAATCCCCTGTTCTTCTGGGAAGTAAAAGGAGGAAAATAACCATTAGAATTATTCCCAGGGCTTTCTTAATAACAAAGCACTATCCTCTAGAGAAAATCATTCTATACCAGAACCTTTTCTGCTATGAATACAAGTAATAGTAAATTTAATTATTCTAACGTTTTGTCTCATATAAAAAGAGGAAAAAATAAAACTGAGAAATGTTTTTAAAAGTCATAGCCCAGGAACTGAGGCCCACTTTAAAAATGTGATTTAATCCCTAGGTGACAAAGTGAGAATCCATATAAAAATAATAGTAATAATAATGATCTTATAAAGCAATTCCTCTTGCAGCAACTTACCATCACATTGAATTGGCTCTAGCACAATAACAGTATTGTCTTTGGTTTCCCTATGAACTACTTCTTAAATAGAGTCAGTGTCTACTACTTCTACTACTGTGTCTACTGCTTCTTAAATAGAGTCACTTAGCTGTAACTAAGAAAACTGCAAGACACGGACTCTATTTAAAAAGTAGTTCATAGAAAAGTCCAGACAACACTGGAGAAAAAAATAAATAAAACAAGAAAACTAGGATAAGCTAAAGCTTCTGGTATGTGGAATTTCAGCAAATGTTAAAAAGCAAAACTCCCAGCCAGGTTAACATAAAACCTCCACTATAATTCTACCTACTTAAGACCAAATTACCTGATACATCATGTGTACTTTCAAAAACAAAAAAAAAAAACCAAATTACCAAGTACGCAACAGGCAGGAAAAAAAGCAGTCTGAAGTAACAAAGCAAATATCATAAATGGATTCAAACATGATCAGATAGGGAAATTAAAATTACTATGATAATATATTAAATGCTCTAACATAAAAAATAGACAACATGCAAGAACAGATAGGCTATTTACCCACTGATCTGTTCTCTTGGCTCAGAGAAAACCAAGAAGGATAAACACCAAAAAATAGTTCTATCTAGTCATGTATATAAATGTAGAAAACCAAAGTATACTTCGGCTACTTGGAGTCTTTTGTAATTCCATATAAATTCTAGAATTTTAAAAAATTTCTGTGAAAAAATATAATTGTAGTTGTAATAGAGATTGTATGGAATTTACACAAATTTTTGGGTAGAGTGGACATTTTGACAACATTAATTCTTCCAATCTATAAAACAAGGAACATGTTTCCATTTATTTGTATCTTCTTTAATTTTTTCATCAATATTTTATAATTTTCAGTGTGTGGATCATTCATTAATAATAAATACAATTATTTATGTATTAAATAAATTATTTATCTATTTGTTAAATAAATTTAATATCCTTGGATAAATTTATTCCTAAATATTTATTCCTTTTGAAGCTATTGTAAATGGGGTTGCTTTCCTGATTTCTTTTTTAATAGAATATTGTTAATGCAAAGAAATGCAACTTATTTTTGTATGTTTACTTGGTATCCTGTAATTAACTGTACTGAATTCACTAGTTATAACAGGTATTTTTTGTTTACTTAGGGGTGTGTGTGTGTGTGTGTGTGTGTGTAGCCTATAGAATCTGCCAATCAGATTCTATGTGTCTGCCATATATTCTATATGTCTGCCAACCAGAGTAATTTTCCTTCTTCCTTTCTGATTTGAATGTCTTTATTTTTCTCATCTAATTTCTCTTGCCAGTACTTCTGTACTACATTTTAACAGAAGGGTCAAGAGTGGATATATTTGCTTTGTACCAGATATTAGAAGGAAAACTTTGTTTTTCTTCATTGATTGTGAGGTTAGATGTGTGCTTTTTAATAAATTATGTTGAGAAAATTTATTTCTATACCAATTACATTGATAGACTTTACTACAAAAAGATGTTGAACTTTCATCAAATGCCTTTTCTCCATCTGATATTCATATAATTTTTGTCTTTTATTCTGTTAATATGGTATGTCACATTAATCAATTAGTAAATGCTAAACAAACTTTGCATCCCAGGGATAAATTTTACTTGGTCATGTTGTGTTATATTTTTTGATGAACAGAGTTTTCTAGTATTTTATAGAAGGTTTTTGCACTTATCTCTATCAGAAATGTAGGCCTTACGTTTTCTCTTCTTGTGGTATCTTTGTCTTGCTTTGGTATCAGGACGATGCTGGGCTCATAAAATGAGTCTGAGAGTATTCATTCTAATTTTATTATTTGGAAGAGATTAAGAAAGGTTGGTATCAATTCCTCTATGAAAATTCAGTAGACTTCTCCAAACGAAGCAATCTAGTCCTGGGCTTTTCCTCATTGAAAGGTTTTTTTTTAAATTACTACTTCAGTCACTTTATTTGTTACTGCTCTATTCAAGCTTTCTACTTTATCTGTATTCAATTTTGTTAGGTTGCATTTTTCTAAAACTTTTTTCATTTTCTGTGGTTTATCTAATTTAGTGTCATATAACTGTTTATAATAGTCCCATATATTCCATTTTATTTTTGAGGCATCCATTATAAAGTATTCTATTTCATTTCTGATTTGAGTTTTCTTTCTTTTCTTTTTAATATAGCTAACTACTTGTCAGCTTTTCTTATTTTTAAAAAACTCAGTTTTATTCATTTTTAATAGCTTTTATATTCTCTTTTTTCACTTTCTCTGCCCTAATTTTTCGTATGGCCTTCCTTTTGCTTACTTTGGGCTTAGTTCATTCTTTTTGTTTTAGTTTCTTGAGGTATAAAGTTATGTTGTTTGAGGCCTTCCTTCTTTTTGATGTAGATATTTATTGCTAAAGCCTTCACTCTTAAACAGCTTTTGCTGCATCTCGTACATTTTTTCAGGTTGTGAAGAAAATTCTGCAAAAAGCCAAAATGAAAAAATTTACCTCTAGAGTAACAAGGAAAAGAATGACACCTGCCTGTGTGTTGGACTTCAGAAATCTATGCCAAATGACTGAGTAGAGTGGGACATTTAACGTTGAACAACAACAATAACAAACTCACTGTTCTGCCTCCACTGAAATTGTCTTTCAGAGGCATAAAATACATAAACACTTCCACAGATGAACAAAAATGAGATAATTTATTGCCAAATAATGTTAATAGAAACTTTTTAGAGAGAAAGAAAATGACATAGATTATAAACTTGGACATATATAAAGAAAAAACAATCCAAGAAGAAATAAATAAAAATAAATAAAAGATTTAACTAATCTAATAGCTGGGAAAAATAATAGCAGCAATATATTGGGTTATTACAGCATGTAGATAAGTTAAATGAATGACAGCAGTGTCGTAAGTGGTAGCAGGAAAGACAGAAATATTCTCTTACGTGTCACTTACATTACTTAATGTAGAACAGTTCTCCCAGTTGCCTTAGATCAACTCATGTATTCCCTTTTTCTGCACGTAGTTCTCAAGAATAACTGTAGAATGTCCTGGGAATGAAACATCCTGAGTTGAGGAGCTGGTCAGAATAGCCCAGGCTCTGCTTCTGTCTCCTCTAGAGAAAGGAAGTCCTTCAACACTTGACTACAGTGTATCTTGTGTCCTCTGAGGTATAAAAGTCATGCAGGTCTGCTTCCTGAGGCCACTCAGCATCAGCACAAACGCACATGCATAGAAAAGATTGCATTTGCCCTGAGCAGCTTTACTAAGCCTTAGGGGACCGACTGACACTAAACCGTAGGCTTCTACCATTTCTTGTTACCTATTTGTAAGTAGCAAACCCACTTCATGCAAGTTGTGTATATGAGTGCTCTGTTTCACTGAACTTAGGTGAGTAGTAGACATTCCAACCTGAGATGCAGAGGACTGAAATGATAACTCGTGCAGGGTTGACCAGCTTTGTATTATACCACATGAAGGAGGATAATGTTATCTGAAAGCAAATTTTGATTCATTCTAACTGCACACTGCAACATATAAACACTTTAAAATGAAATATATTTGATATTAAAGGAAAAAAATGAAAAATAGAAACATATAAAATGCTCCTTTAAAGCTAGGTAATACGTATATGCAAACAATGGAACATTATTTGACCTTAAAAAGGGAAGGGAATTCTGACACATGCTACACCATGAATGAACTTTGTAGAGTTTATGCTAAGTGAAATAATAGAGTGGAATCAGACAAATATTTGATTCCACTTCTTTGAGGTACTTAGATTTGTCACATTCATAGAGACAGAAAGTAGAATGGTGGTTGCCAAGGACTGGGAAGAGTAAGGTAGGGAAAGTTATTGTATGATGTGTTGAAAGTTTTGGTATTTCAAAATGAAAAGAATCCTGGAGACGGACGGAGATGATGGCTGCACAGGAGTGGGAATGTACTTAATACCACAGAACTGTACGCTTAAAAATGGCTAAGACTGTAAATTTTATGTTACATGTATTTTTAAAGAACCCAAAAGAAAATCATATAAGACTGAAAAAAGGAAGTAAAAAATATTTAAATCTAAATATATTATAGAGATATGGCTGAAAATACATAATATAAACATGTTATATTACACAATATATATATATTTTTAAATATATAATCTATTATACATATTATAACATATATAATGTTATATTATATATATATTACATATATATTGTTGAAAAAAGAGAAAAAAAGTTAAAAATTGCAGCAAGTGGACCACATTTATAAACATCAGAGAAAGAGATCCATTTTAAATCACTTTATGAGTAAATAGTCCAAATAAACAGAATAAGACACAAACTGTCAGAGCTGACAAAAAATCATGAACTAACTTCATGTTGTCTGCAAAAGACCCACTTTTAATATGAACACCCAGGTATATTAAAGTAAGGAATGGAGAAAGATGTGCCTTGTTAATTCTAATAGAATAAAGATGGAGTTACTGAAGTTATGTTATTTAGGGGAGATTAAGCTGTTAATAATAGTCCTCTAATATCCTCTTGATGACCATCATATCAGTCATGATGACCCTTGTGTATCCTGAGTTCATTCTTTCTATTTCTGATTGGTGCTCTGTTTTATGGATGGATAGCAAATTCTGCAACAATGCAATACATGTTTTCACACAACTTACCATTACATTCCAAACTGTTCGATGAAACCTATAGTTTATAAAATAGATGGTGCCAAATTCCCAAAACTCAAAAACGTCAATCTTAGACATAGTAAAATAATGGTACTCTAATAAAAATTTTAATTGTTATGCATGTTAACTATAACTTTAGACACATTAAGAAGTACATAAGTGCGACAACAAATATGCTCATTATTGTCATAAACCCTGATATTTACTCATGGAAATGTTCATTAGAAGGTTTGCAGCTTGTAAGTTACTGTGAAGTGGTTGAACAAAGGTAGTCTGAAATCAGATGAAGAATTATAATAACAGATGAGAAAGGGTACTACAGCTTATAAGACACGTGGTGAACTGAGGCAGCTGTTATTTTTTATGCTGTTCTGAATTTTTCATTTCTTCTATTTATTTTGGTTTTAATTTGTTCTTTTTCTAAATTAATTTCTTAAGCTGGAATCTGAGTTAGTTGAATTAATATGCCTTCCTTTCTAATTACACAATTGGTGCTACAAAGTTCTCCAAATGCTGCTTTGGGCATATTTCACGGATTACGGTAACTTGTGTTTTCATTTAAGTTCAGTTAGAAAAACTTTCTAATTTACCTTTGATTTCTTCTTTTATCCAGAGTTATTTAGGAGTATCTTATTTAGTTTCAAATATTTGGAGATTTGCCAAATTTTTAAATTCAACTGTGATCAGAGAATGTATTTTCTATTATCTAGATGTATTTAAATTTAATGATATGTATTATTCATATATAATACTTGTACATAGTTTGGGGTACATGTGACATTTTGATATGCATGCATACAGTGTGTAATAATCAAATCAGGATATTTATCCACTGTCTCAAACATTTATCATTTCTTTGTATTGGGAACATTTCAAATCTTCTTTTCTAGCTATTTTGAAATATGTAATAAATTATTGTTAACTATAGGTGCGCTACTGTGCTATTGAACACTGCAATTTATTCCTGTTAGCTAATCTTATTTTTGTGAAAATTAACCATTCACTCTTTATTCTCTCCTCTTCACTACCTTTCCCAGCCTCTGGTAACTACCGATCTACTCTCTTCCTCCACGAAATCCACTTTTTATAGTTCCCATGCATCAGTGAGGACGTGTGATTCCTGTTTATCTGTGCCAGGTTTGTTTCACTTAACATGACTTCTAGTTTTATCCATGTTGTTGCAATTGACAGGATTTTATTCCATTTGATGATAGAATTGTATTTCATTGTAACTATAAATACATATTTATTTCATAAATATATATATATTATATGTAACACACAATACATAATATATATATAAATATAATATTTTCTTTATCCATTCATCTGTTGATGGACACTAAGTTTGATTCCATACCTTGGCTGTTCTGAATAGTGCTCCAATAAACATGAGAGTGCAGATATTTCTTCAATATAGTGATTTATTTTCTCTTGGGTATATACTCAACAGTGGGATTGCTGAACCATATGGTAGTTGTATTTTCCATTTATTGAGGAATTTTCATACCATTTTCCACAGTACTGTGCTAATTTACAGTCCCACTGAGAGTGCACAAGGGTTACGCCTTTCCATGTCCTCTCTGGCATTTGTTCTTTTCTGTCTTTTTGCTAATAGCCATTTTCACTGGGTTGGATGAAATGATCATTGTGGTTTCAATTTTCATTTCCATGATGATTAGCGATGTTGAGCATTTTTATATGCCTGTTGGGCATTCATATGTCTTCCTCTGATAAAGGTCTGTTCAGATCATTTGCCCATTTTAAAAATCAGATATTTATTTTTAGAATTGAGTTGTTTGAGTTCCTTACATATTCTGAATATTAATCTTGTGTCAGATGAATAGATTTCAAATATTTTCTCCCATTTTGTAGGTTACCTCTTCACATTGTTGATTGTTTCCTTTGCTTGCTAATGATACTTATTTATTTTATGGCATATATTTTGTTCTGTCTTTGTAAATATTTCATGTTCATAGTATTTAAAAAGTATTTTGTGCTGGTTTGTGTCCAATGTTTCAGTTATGTCACTTGGACCAGATTAATTATATTTTATTTCCTTGTTCATTTAAAAAAATCTATTATCTGTATCATGTTAACTACTGAAAAAGTAGTATTAAAATTGCCAGTTACAATTGTAGATTTCTCTAACTCGATTTTTAATTCTGTCAGTTTTTATTATCTACATTTTGAAATTGTTACTAGGCACACAAACAATGTCTTCTTGTTGAAAAGGCCCCTTGTCATAATGAAATGTCTTTTCTTATTCCGGATGATGGCTATTTTTCTAAATGTATTTTGTTCGACATTAATATAGGACCTGCTGATTTCTTTTTTATTGTTGTAGTAAAACCCTCATAACATAGATTTCATGATTTTAAGCATTTGTAAATGTGCAATACCGTGGCATGAATCACATTCACATTGTGTGACCATCACTTCCCTCTGTTTCCAGAAATCTTCATCTCCCCCAGCTGAGACTTTTTACCCATTAATAATAACTTTCCACTTCACTCTGACACCAACACTGGGCAACCATCATGATTTCTGTCTTCGTAAATTTGACTAGTCCGTTACTGTGTATTGAGCTATTTGGTACCATATAAGTAAAATCATTCAATATTTTCCCTTGTCTTATTGGTTTATTTCATTTAGCATATCTTCAGGGTTTATGCATGTTGTTACATGTCTTACATTTTTTTTCCTTTTCAAGGCTAATATTCCATGGTATGTATATAACAAATTTAGCTGATTTATCCATCAGTGGACATTGTGTTGCATTCACTTTTTTGACTTAAAAATAATGATGCTGAAGGTAGTTGAATATGCTATCCCCAAATCCCACTTTAGCAAAAGGATTATTTTGAGCTGAAGGCGATTGAAGAAGCAGATACAAAATAAGCTTTCAAACCTTTCTCTATTTGCCTAAAAGCAAGACATAAATTTACAAGCCCGTCCCACCTTCCCTCTTTACTGGGAAGGACAAACTTTCAGGGAAGATTACTGTGGACTGATATTAGCCTGTAGACAGCAGCAGAGGAATCTATGTAACAAACTTTACTATCTTTAAAGTACTCCTGGATTCCCAAATATTTACCTTTCTACAATCTGCTGCTTCTAGAAACTCAATCTTTTTTCTTTGTCTTGTCACTTATGGAAAATGTATTATTCTTTGTTGAAATTGCCATCTGCACTGGAATTCCAAGCCACTTATTTGAGAATTAGTTATTTCTTGGGTATCTCTTATGTGTATATGAGATGCACATGTTAATGAACTTGTTTGTTTTTCACTTGTAAATCTGTTTTTATCAGAGGAAGCCCAACTAAAAATTCAGAAGGCAGAGGAAAAATTATTCTTCCTCCCCTACACTGTTACAAACATGGGTGTACAAATGTCTATTCAAGTTCCTGCTTATACTTCATTGGGTATATAGTCAGAAATAAAATTGCTGCATCTTATAGTAATGTTTTCTTTAATTTTTTGAGGAATTGCCCTAATTTTTCCCACAGTGGCTCCATCATTTTACATTTCCACTAGCAATGCACAAAGACGTCAATATTTTTCTATCACCAAAAACACTTGCTATTTTTTCTTATTTTTTGGATGATAATATCCTAATAGGTATGATCTGCTCTCTTTTTATGAGTGTTAACATGGTATACATTCTTTTAACCTTTTATTGTAACCCATTTGTATCTTCACATTTAACATACATCTCTTGTAAGTAGGATAATTTGGGAATTGCTTTTTATCCCATCTGATTATTTTGTAATTCTGGTAATTTATGATTTATATTTTACATAATTAATTGAAAGTTCAGGTTTATCTATTATCTTTTTATTAGTTTTATATTTTTTCTATATGTTATTCATCTCAAATGTTCTCTTTTCTGTTTTCTTTTGGATTAATTTAAAATTTTTTATGATTTTAGTTGTTTATTTTGCTAATTATCTTTAGTTCTTTTAAGAAAGTTTTCTACTGTATGTCCAAGCAATATATCCATTTCATGCAGAGTATAAGAACTGCACAATATTGCACCTCTATTTCTCCCATCTCTAGCTTCATACTCTTATTTTCATGTGATTTACTTAGATGTTGCAAATGTCACAACATATTTATAATTTTAATCAATTATTTATCAGAATATTTAAATTTTGGAAAGAATCTTATTTATTTCCCAATTTGGATACTTCTCTTAATCTTTATTTCTTTGCATAGTTCTCTGCTTCTGTCAGGCAGATGGAATCTTTTTCCTTTTCTTCTGCCCGAGGAGTTTCTTGTAGTGCTGTTGTACTGTGACCATACATTCTTTTAAAATACTATGCCTAGAAAAGTCTCTTTTAACTTCTTGTTGAGAGATACCGTCTTCATGGGTAGAGTTCTAGGCTCATAGCTGTTTTATCTAAGATGCTGATGAGTTTTCTCACCGTATTGTTTCCAATGAGAAATGTTTTCTCACGCTTATCTGTGTTTCTCTGTATGTAATGTGCTCCCCTCCCCTCAAAGCCTGGCTGCTTTTAAGATTTTTTTTCTCGTCACTTTTGTTGCATTTTTATTATAATGCACTTTTTTTGTTGTATTCGTATTTCTTTGGCTTGGATTTTGTGGAAGTTTTTTTTTTTTTTTTTTTTTTTTTTTTTTTTTTTTTTTTTTTTTTTTTTTTTTTTTTTTTTTTTTTTTTTTTTTTTTTTTTTTTTTTTTTTTTTTTTTTTTTTTTTTTTTTTTTTTTTTTTTTTTTTTTTTTTTTTTTTTTTTTTTTTTTTTTTTTTTTTTTTTTTTTTTTTTTTTTTTTTTTTTTTTTTTTTTTT